>JBBMKD010000067.1:13219566-13237598 GCA_037834095.1 Argya squamiceps
TGGATGGATGGATGGATGGATGGATGGATGGATGGATGGATGGATGGATGGATGGATGGACGGATGGATGGATGGATCCACTTTTGCTGCACTGGATGCCACCAGACCCCAAAAATACAAGTTGAGGTCATGGTCTGTCCCCACTTCCAGGACAGAGTTTCTCACCCCTGATTTATACACAGCAATCCTGTGACAGCCCCTTTAGCCCAAGGGGATGTAAATCTTTGGATTTCTGCTCATCTGGAGAAGTTTCTGCACTCTGAACACCATGGATTTTTAGGGATTACTGATGGGCCCCCAATTCTGGATGTGATCTTCCATCTTCACCAGTCTCCAGTTATCCAGAGATAATCAGATATTAGAGAAGGTTGGAGATTTGTCTCCTATTAATAATTAAAAAAAAAAGTGATAAAAGACACTGATCTTGCCAGTGTCATAAGTAACGTCACTTAGTAAAGTGACTGGCACTAGCTGTAGGCTCAGATATGCCAATTATAATTAAAGCCATTATTTTCAAATACAGTTCAGTTTATTCCTGGGGAAAAGTAAAGAGAATTTTAGAGTGACAAATCTCTCTGGAAAATACAAACTTGACAAAAAGGCTGTGCTTTCAGACTACCTGCAATAATTTGGTTTCAGGTTGGAAATTAATGTTATGTTAAAACATATCCTTCAAAATGAGTGTTGACCAACCCATCATCTTGTACAACATTCCAATATGTGTTGTGTCTGTCAGAATCATCTGGAGGAAGCTCCTGATGACTTCCAAAGCAGAAATGACATTTAGTTCTTAGATCAACAGCCCTCAAACCTCTCTAGTGAGGTTTTCACAAAGGTTCTGAGCCACTATCCCTGACAAATCCACTCACAGATTGAACGATAACCAAATCACCACTTATTTTTGAGAATTAAAAGCAAAGATATGGCGCATTTTTCCAGGTAATTATGTGTCGCTGTTACAACACGGAAGAACGACACCATCAGAAGTAGTGAGCAGAGAAAAAGGAAGTTTATTATGATTTGGGGTTTAAATAGAATTTGGAATTTGAGCAAGGACTGGGCAGATGAGAGGAACACTCTTCTGACCCCAGTGGTTAAACTGGCAGTCCATCACAGAGAGGGATGAGAAAACAATCTACTTTGTTTATGTTAAATGAGTGAGAAACTTTAGTAAACTTTATGTAAAGAAAAATCAGAAGGCTGAAAATTAGGGTGACAATTGTGGTCTGTTAGCAGAGAATTGCTGATAAAACTGGGGATTGGTGCTTTTCTCCCTCTGTTTTGGAAAGCTGTGGAACCTCCTGAGGCACCTCTGACCCTCGGGGGGCTTTGTCCCCGAACCAAAGGGGGTTCTCAGAGGTGACCACAGGAGATACAAAACCCACCCCAGCTCCCTGAGCAGTCACTCACCCCATGGAAAGGACAAACCCCACGAGGAGAGGAGACAAGGGACATCAGGGGTGTCCCAATGCCCCAGCCCAACATCCCAGAGAATGGAGCAGGTCGGGGCTGAGGGTTGGGTGCAGGTGAGGAACAGAAATGTTGTCACTGACCTTTGCCTGTGCCAGTCCTGCTCACATCCCCTGGATTCCTCTCCTCTTGTGTCAGTCCTGCTCACATCCATTGGGTTTCCTCTCCTCCTGTGCCAGTCCTGCTCACATCCCCTGGGATGGATTCCTCTCCTCCTGTGCCAGTCCTGCTCACATCCCCTGGGATGGATTCCTCTCCTCCTGGCCAGTCCTGCTCACATCCACTGGATTCCTCTCCTGGCCAGTCCTGCTCACATCCCCTGGGATGGATTCCTCTCCTCCTGTGCCAGTCCTGCTCACATCCCTGGGAGGGATTCCTCTCCTCCTGTGCCAGTCCTGCTCACATCCCTGGGAGGGATTCCTCTCCTCCTGGCCAGTCCTGCTCACATCCCCTGGATTTTTTGGGCTCCCCTGCCCAGGTGCTGCAGCTCCCCAGGGGCTGCCCAGACCCTGAGCTGTGCACTGAGCTGAGGGTGGACACCAGGCTCTGAGGAAATTCCTGCGTGCTCTGCAGGTGACTGGGTTCTTAGGCAAGAAAAGTTGCTGTAGCTGAAGGTTTTTTTTTTTCATTCTCTGCTGCGCAGATATTTTGTTATTATTGGCAGACTTAAAACCTTGGCTTTGTTTTCTGCCCTGTAATCTCGTGGTGCTGTCCCTCCTGTTCCCAAACCCTCTGCTCAGAAGTGTTTCCATTTGATATGATTAATAGCTCATGGGAGTGATCTCTATTAAGGACTCAAAGCTCAATTTCAAATATTTTTGTGGCGCTTCTGGTGGGCCTTGCTGGGATAAATTAAGCCTATTTTTCCCCTGATTGCTTCGTTGGATCCTTTTGTAACTTCACCTTGTATTCCTTTCTGTTCAATACTTTTCAAAGTACTGAGAGTTTAAAGAGGTACAATAAATCCCAGATCAGTTTTTAATGACCATGGTAAGCCTGCTTGTAATATGTCAGTAAGCTGAGCCTAAAAGCCAATGGGGAATAGGCCATTTCTGCCTTAGTAATTGCCTCCACAGAAAGATTTATAATGTCATTATCTGAATCTACAAGAAATAACTCATAGAGCTGAAATACCCTAAAAAAATATTACAATTCTCTTAAAATCTAGTCATTCATAAATGCTAAATCATAAAACTTTTTTTTTTTTCAAGATGGTTTATGTTAAAAATAAAACACGCTCAAAATATAAACGTACTTTTTTTTTGTTTCCTAATCAGATCCCTGCTTCTTTATGGATCTGTTTTCTGAGCTGGAGTTGGGGATGCTGCAGAGCTCAGCCCTGCTGCAGACACACTGAGCACAGGGACAAGCCCTCCCAGCCATTTTTCTTTATTTATTTGTCTGCCATTCCAGGGGGGAAGAGGATTAGTTAGCACCACGATAAAATTAATTTTAGCACCAAGAAATCAGTTTCCCCCCTTTCCCCTTCCAGTGTTCCCACAGAAAACCCCAGTAAATGTCCTGATGGATGCACTGCAGCTCTGGGTGAAGCCACTGCAGGCAGCTTCCCTTGCCCTCAGCATTCCCCAGCCAGGAGATATCAGTCATTTCTTTCCAAAAAAAAAAAAAAAAAAGCAGGAAATGTACTCTTCAATTTGTCTGGTGTTTAATAAAGTGCTAGAATTACCATAGCTACCCTCATCTGCTGCTGCTTTAATACACTGGGAGATTTATACTAATTTCAGGCAGGCTGTATCCTCAGTGCAGCAAGCTTGTGCACTTAAAAGGGCACTGGCAGGGGGCTTCTTTCTTTTTTTTTTTTTAATCTTGAGCTCCCAGAAGTAAGGACCTGATTTCTATTTCCCCGAAGATTTTGAATTAGTTTACTCTTTTTTTTTTCTGTGCTGTTTGTCCACAGTGTCTGGTTTCTCTGTGGCTTTTATTTTTCTGTTTCAATTATCTTTCACCCATTGTTTATTTAGATAAATATTATTCCCTGACATCTCTGCAGGTGTGTTGTGATGCAGTTGCTCCAACTCAGCCAAGTGGTTCCTAAAATCAGTGAGAAGATTCAGCTCTGATACAGTCTGATTCTTCCCTGAAGTTCAAATTAAACTTTTCCAGGGTCCAATATCTGCTCTTAGGCTGTAAATTATGGAGACTAACACCCTGTTAAAGTGTGGCAGTTCTGTTATTAACTTGAATAGGCCCAGGATTTCATTCCATGTCCCATATACTTCACAGCACAGACATATCCATAAGTAATAAATTATTACTCATTTCTGGTGAGCATTATAAACTTTCAGGTTCTTTGCCTCCAAGAAATGAGCTTCCCGAAACAGAAATTATTTCCCAGTCAGAGCACTCTCATCTTCATAAAGTCTCCTGAATCTGGGGTCTGGGAAAACAATACTGATCAATTTATTTCCTGAGCTTAAAAATTATTTACCAGCAAACAAATGTGTGCTTCTGCCTCTGGGTGTGTGCATCCAATTCTTACTGGTATTGGTGGTAATATTCCTTTGCACAGAGACCAAAATACCTGTAATAAATACCCCCACCATGTGTGAACTTCTACAGAGCACCTTTTTAGCTTTACTTTTAAATATTTCCCTGATTTCTGGGGCAGTGTGGTGGGGGCTTTTCAGCTCTGAGCTCCCTGAAGGAGTCAGTGACATCTAAATGAAACTGGAATTTTGTGTGCTCTGTGTTAAGTTTTTGTGTTTAGGAAAGGAAAAAACAAATCAGGTTTTCTCTGAAAGCCTCTTTTCCATAAGAAATGCTGCACACTGAGTACAGGCAGATTTCTGATTTGAAGTAAAGTTGATTTATTGTTGATCATTAGCTTTTAAAGCTAACCTGGATTGAGACAGGGGTGCAGCAACTGAAATAAAACCCCTTGCACTGACTGTCCCAGGCCATGGACAAACCTGCAAGGTGACAGCCTGTCTGGGGCCACATCCCCAAACCAGGGCACTGCAAACTCCCTTTCACCAGCACTGCTGATAATGGGATTGCAGCAGGGAGAACCTCACCACAACAAGGGATAAAAGGACACAAAAAAATTTCCTTTTGCTCCTTGTGTTGGAAACTCACCCTGCGAGGAGCAGGGTGCAGTAATGACTGAGCTGGGCTGGGATTAGGCTCTGGTGATCCCCTTGGTGCTGTGACTCCTCAGCATTGTGAGCAGCAAATGTTTCCTGACAGGAAAACCAGCACTGAGGGAGGGATCAGGGGCTCTGGGGATGTGCTGAGTGCTGCAATTGTTGTTGGCAGCCTCGGTTGGGGTTTTTACCTTTGGCAGTGTCAGGGGGGACCATTCCCAGAGTGTGGGTTTGACCCACGGTGAGGGTCTGTGGAGTCCCTCATGCCATTAAAGGAATTTCCAACTGCCCTTCCCTGGAAAGGTGAAGATTAAAGATATCCCTCCCAGGTGTAACAAAGGCTTCTCCCCCATGGCTCCTTGCAGACATTGTGCAATCTTCTCTCTGGGTTTGGTATCCCCTTTCCCTGTTTCCCCACTGGCTCTGGGGCCTGGTGTCCTGTTCCTCTCTTCCCTGGGGTCACTTGTCCCCTGCCCTGCCCCCTGTGCCACCCACACACCTGAGACCCTGTAGAACTGAGAAAAACCACATGTTCTCTCTCTTTGGCTCCAGATTTCACCTTCAGCACACGGAATAAACACTTGCTGGAAACTGATCTGGGGCTGGGAGCCTTCTGCCCCTCTGCTGAGCCAGCCTTGTAACGTGTGTGGTGTGTGAGCTGGAATTGCTGCCTGAATCCTTCTCAAGGAGTTTCTCCACTGAAGAGGCTGACTGGGATCTAGAAAGGCCTCAGCTGCACTCCAAAAACGACACACTCTTACAAGGGCCAGCCTGCTAAAGTGGTTATAATGAATTTGAGCAAGACTGCTCCTCGAAGGTGTTTTGTAAATCAGAAAGTTTAATCAGTAAAAAATAACAAAATAACAAACGTCACAGAAAACAAATAATAACTCGTGCACAGGTGTCTGAGAAATCTCTCGCACCTTGCTACAAGGGGTGGGTGCTCATTTCAGCTTTCCTCTTGCTGCAGCAACAGGAGGCTCTGGACACCTGCAGGAGGCAGTTCCCTGAAATCAAACTGCTTTTCCTTCTCCCCTGATGATCCCCGGGCAGCTCAGGACAGGCTCTGGCTCATGGAACACTCAGAGCTCCCTTTGCTGCCATCCCCTTTTGATCCTGGGCAGGCAGAGCTGCTCCCCAGCCCTGCCTCACCCCTCTCTGGCGGCACAAGCTGGGTTTGCCTCTCCAGCCTGTTCTTCACTGCCCAGAAAAAAGATAAAAAGCTGTGACTCCTTCAAGAAGTGCCCTGTGGTTGTTTTTTCACCACTGCTTCAAAGAGAATGGCCAGTTCACAGAGCCTCAGCACTCGGGATGAGCTCTCTGCCTCTGCAAGAGGTCAGAGCACATTTCAGGACTCAGGGATGTTTCCAGAGCATCTCAGGAAAACCTTTTTAAAATTATTTTTTCTCCAAAAATAAAAGGTGTGGAATTAAGCAAATTGCAGCACTGTTAGTGTTGGGAAGGAAGGCTCTGGTCTGTGTGAGTGGAGTAATTAGTTATGGGTGAGAAATCTCATCATGAGACATCTCGAGACAGGGAAAAAGGACCCAAATAACTCATAAACACATGGCCAATTCATTCTGTGCTTCCCTGAAGAGGACAGCTGTGGGAGGAAGGTAAATGGGGAAAATTAAGTTTCTTGTTGGAATCATTTAAAGCAGGAAAGAGATCTGGGGAGAGAGAGCGCATCTCAGGGAGGGGCAGACAAAGTGCAAGACTTCAAATTCCTGGGCTGTGATGGCTCCTACACAGTTAACAGAGTTTTGTTCTGCTTTCTTTTTGTTGTATCATACAAGTAGAAAATCTGCAAAAAAATAGGTGAATAAGGTTAAATCACCTCTGATTTTTTTTTAGAAACCACAACTGTGTTCTGGGCAGTTTAAGGATCTTATTTCTGTCTGTCTTCCTGCAGCTTTCCACTCTCAAAACCAACTGCACCAAGAGTTTGGATAAATTCCTCTGATATTGGCCCATGTGTAATGTATTCTAATGAAATATAAGTGTACAGGTCAAAAGAGAAATATTTAATGGAGGTGTTTACCAGTTGGTGATGGCAATGGAGAGCTCAGAATACACCAAGACAGAGCAGTCAGGGAATCTGTCACAGACATAAATCAGCCACACTCCCTCTGCATCTCTAATTGTCTCCCTAAAAAGGTTTTAGTCAAGCCCTTAAAATGATGATCACACAAATGCATTTTTATATTGCCTGTTTGCTTTTAGTTATGCAAATTTGTTCAAGAGAAATGATGTGCTCAAAAATGCTCTAAAATTTTTAAACCCTACAGATGTCTGTAGTGTGAGGGAACGTTAAGAAAAAGAATTAATTTTTTTTTTTTATCCAGATGGGGGAAATGTTCTGATTTGGGGCTTAAAGCTGGTTGTGGGTAGAAGTAAAACAGGGCAGGAGCAGGGGTTGGGGACAGTGTTATGTGTGGGTTTATGGTGCATTATGGTGTTATTGTGTGGGTTTCAGCCATCCCATTTCAACAGTAGCTTGCTACAGGAGTGGATTAAGCCAGAGATGAAGGCAGCCTCCAGTCAGACATTTTTTTGTACCATTATTAAGTTAATTTATTAAATATGGCAATCAAAATTAAGTTTCCAGTGTGCACAGGCTGCTTTGTAAGAAGCCAATTAACCCTCTAAAGAGCTCAGGTTTGGCAACAGTGGCCAGAGCAGCTTTGGGAGACCCAGCCCTTGGTTTGGGGTGAGATGTTGTCCCTGAGTGTTTGGGGTGGTGATGGTGGCGTGGCCTCAGCCCACAGAGCACCCACAGAACATCCCTGTGCTGAGGCTGCAGAGTCTGTCAGTGCCGGGACACAGCTCAGGAAGGAATCTTGTTAGGGCTGGAGGCTCGGAGCTCAGGCAGGAGGTTTTCAGTCAGGAGTGTGCGTTTGACCTCTGCTCCTGTCTGGAGCTGTCACTGCAGCACAGCCACGGGGATTAACCAGAGTGTGGCTGCTGCTGTGCCTGCTGCAGGTGGGGCAGGACACGGCCCTGTGCCTGTCCCTGTGCCCTTCCCTGTGCCTGGCCCTGCACCCATCCCTGTGCCCAGTCCCTGTGCCTGTCCCTGTCCCATGCCTGTCCCAATCCTGTCCCAATCCCTGTGCCATCCCTGTCCTCATCCCTGTCCCCATCCCTGTCCCAATCCTGTCCCCATCCCTGTGCCACATCCCTGTCCCCACCTCTGTCCCAATCCTGTCCCAATCCCTGTCCCCATTCCTGTCCCCAGTCCCTGTCCCAGTCCTGTCCCCATTCCTGTCCCAATCCCTGTGCCATCCCTGTCCTCATCCCTGTCCCCATCCCTGTCCCAATCCCTGTCCCAATCCCTGTGACATCCCTGTCCTCATCCCTGTCCTCATCCCTGTCCCAATCCCTGTGTCCATCCCTGTCCTAGTCCCAGTCCTGTCCCCATCCCTGTCCCCATCCCTGTCCCAATCCCTGTCCCAATCCCTGTCCCAATCCTTGTCCCAATCCTGTCCCAATCCTGCTCCCATCCCTGTTCCAGTCCCTGTGTCCATCCCTGTCCCCATCCCTGTCCCACCCCTGTCCCTCAGCACCTTCCCCAAGCCCAGAATGAAGCCCCAATCACCAATTCAGGGTGTAAAGATCAAAACCCTGCAAGTTCCACAGGGATTTTCCTGAATTCTCTCCCCCTGGTCCCCCCGAGCTGGTGCTGGGCTGGGTGGGCACAGCTCAGCCTGGCAGGGCTGGAACGCAGAGCTGGAGCACTTTGGAGAACAGCCTGCACCAGCTGATTTACAGCACAGCACAGCTGATTAAAAACTCACTCGTTAAAAAGGTATCTTTTATTCTAATTGCTAAATATTTTTCGGTGTGGTTAGTGGGATCCACCTTTGGGGTGATGGATGGGAGCTGGCTCTCCTCCCGGGCTGGGAGTCCTTGGCTCTGAGATTTGTGTCCCTGTGGCAGAGGCTTTGCAGTGCTCTGCATTTTCACGTGCATTTTCAGTTTCAGCAGCTTGTTCTTCTGGATGGGGCAGGGTTTGGAGCCCTGGATTTGAGTCCCAAGGACCAGTTTCCTCTTTAAATTAAAAGAAACATTTGACTCCTCACCTTCCCTTTCCCAATGTTTGCAGCTGAATTTATCTGTCACTAAATATTCCAGGAGTCCTGGACAAAAAAAACTTCCAGCCAGCTGAGGGATGTGGGATTGAATTTTCCAAGCACTGGGAAACTGGATTGCCAAACAACACAAGAGAAATGTGGGTGTGGCAGTGGTGTTTCCTGGGGCAGGAGGGAAATAGGGGGAATTAAAAAATTAAACTGATTGAGGAGGGGGAAAAGGATGGTTTTCAGCATCATCAGTGCAGTGATGTGCTTGTTGTGCTGCTGGGATGGAGATGGGATGTTTTCTGGGGCAGGGCTGGAGGGAAACAGGGGGAATTAAAAAAATGAACTGACTGAGGAGGGGGAAAAGGTGGTTTTCAGCATCATTGGTGCTGGTTGTGCTGCACGGATGGAAATGGGATAGGCAGGAGGGATCAGGAGGAGGCCAAGCTGGGGAAACAGAGAGAGCAGCTCCTGAGCTGTCCCAGAGGTACCAGAGGGAACCTCGAGTTCTGCTTGGCCAGGCAGGGCTGAACTGAGTGGGCAGCCCCGAGGAGCAGGGACCAGCCTGGCTGAGGGGATGGAACCTGGATTTCTGAGCAGGATCCAGGTCAGGAGAGGATGGAATCTGGATTTCTGAGCAGGATCCCTGTCAGGAGAGGATGGAATCTGGATTCCTGAGCAGGGTCCCTGTCAGGAGAGGATGGAATCTGGATTTCTGAGCAGGACCCCTGTCAGGAGAGGATGGAATTGGGATTTTTGAGCAGGACCCCTGTCAGGAGAGGATGGAATTGGGATTTTTGAGCAGGACCCCTGTCAGCAGAGGATGGAATTGGGATTTTTGAGCAGGACCCCTGTCAGAAGAGGATGGAACCTGGATTTCTGAGCAGGACCCCTGTCAGGAGAGGATGGAATCTGGATTCCTGAGCAGGATCCAGGTCAGGAGAGGGTGGAACACGGATTTCTGAGCAGGATCCCTGTCAGGAGAGGGTGGAACACGGATTTCTGAGCAGGATGAAATCTGGATTTCTGAGCAGGATCGCTGTCAGGAGGGGATGGAATCTGGATTTCTGAGCAGGATCCCTGCCAGGAGAGGATGGAACACGGATTTCTGAGCAGGATGAAATCCGAATTTCTGAGCAGGATCCCTGTCAGGACAAACCCCTACAGGAGCCCCGTTCCAGCCGACCCGGCATTTTAAACCCATCTAAACTCCAGGCTCTGCACTCAGCCCTCCGACATCACCCTCTGAACAAGACACCGCTTTTCCAGCAGAACAAAAGAACCATTAATGACACCAATTAACCAGTGTAATTCTCATTTACACCTCTTTATTACCTTCCACACACAGTATGTGATACATTATACATCCCATTAATTGTTAACATACACGCGAGTCAAGATCTTTTATTATCCCGGGTCATCTATCATTGATACAGAGATATAGATATTTTATAGCTGAGCCAACTAACGCTGGTGTAGAGCAGAATCTATAACCATTCCCACAGAAATCTGATTGCGTTATTGAGCCCTTTAGAAGTGTAATTTGGTCTCCTCCCCGAGGGCATTTTAAAAAGGGGAACAAGAAAAGGGGGGATTGGGGGTAAATAGTAATAAATTTTTAAGAATTTCTTTTTTAAATTTGAAATTATTTTTACCATTTTAAAGGCAGAGGTGCTGAACTGTAAATCCCACTGATTTAACAAGTGTAATTGTTTTCTTTTAATTAACGGAAAACATAGAAGAGCTGGTGAAGAGGAGGCATTTAAAGGGAATCTAAGTGGGAATTATTTTTTAAAGTGCCAACAATTTTTTTGGATGATCCTCTCAGGCACAGGGTGTGATTTTGGGGATGATGATGACGATGATGATGATGATGTGGTGACAGACAGGAGAGCAGTTCTTCAGCATCTCGCTGGGCAGCCCCAGGAGTGTCAGGATGATCCTCTCAGGCACAGGGTGTGATTTTGGGGATGATGATGATGATGATGTGGTGACAGAGAAGAGAACAGCTTCCCATCTCCTCCCTGGGCAGCCCCAGGAGTGTCAGGATGATCCTCTCAGGCACAGGGTGTGATTTTGGGGAGGAGGATGATGATGATGAGCAGCTCCAGCCCCTGGGCAAAGCTCCTGAGCTCCCAGCAGAGCTGTACAATCTCCCTGCCTGCTCCATCCTTTGCCTGCTCACTCTCACACGAGTTTACTGCACGATAACAATAATATAGAAAGAAAAATCATCTGTGCCTCTGCTCTGCTGCCTCGTGCTCCCAGAACTGAATTTCTGCTCTAGGCAGAATTCGCAGGATCTGCAGGACCTGAGAAATGCTGCAGCCCATGGTGCTGCTGGAAATCTCCCCCCAGTCCCCCTGCCCTGCCCCGGGGAGCAGCCCCGTGCCCACCTGGGCTGGGCTCTGAGCCTGCCGGGCCCCAGGAATCTGCCCCAGCCCCTTCTAAATCCAGCTCCCATTAGCCAGATTCCTTAATTAGAGCAAATGAATACTAATTATTCATGGCTAGCGTTTTATCAAAATGAATGGCAGCAGCAGTTGGAGGCTTTGCCCGTTAGATTTTGATGTGTTGCACACAAAATGATATATTCGCTGCTCTGGAGTGCGTTTGGGGTGGGAGGGACCTGAAGCTGAGGCAATAAACAATTAAATAACATTTCCTGAGCTGGGGGTGACCCTAAACAGGGAGCACAAGGTTCCAGGGAGAGGGTTTGTGTCAGCACAGCCCCTACAATAAATGTGTGCTAAACCATACTGGAGCTCACAGAGGGTTGCTATGTGAATCACTGCCCGAAAATTGACAGTTTATTTCATTGTCTGCCGTTTCTGTGACTGGTTTCCTTCCTTAGCCAAGACTTAAAATTTAATTAATTAGAAATAAAAAATAAAAAAGAGAGAAATTTCTCTAATGTTATGGGTTATAAGAGGTTTACCTCAAAAAAAAATGAAGATTTTTTAAATTATATCTTGTAGCACATCTGGGCTTTTTAGGTGACTCTTCAGACCGGTGTCAGTAAATCCTCAATAATTTTGTAATCTCCAGTTAAAGAAAGAGAAAACTGAGCTGTCCGTGAGTTTTTCCCAGTTTTCCTGGTTCTGTACAGGGAGCTCTGAGAGCCTTGGAGAGGTTTGTGTGAGCTGAAGAGCAGAGCTCTCCTGTTGAAATCACAGCTCCAGTTTAAAATCCCCTGTTGAAGTCACAGCTGAATATTCTGTCACTACAAGGCAGCCTGCCCTGCTGAAAACCCAAAAATCCCTTTCAGTTCTTTTAAGGAGGTGTTTAACACTTCACAAAAAGCAAATTTCCTTTGCTGTGGTGTTGTTTTAAGAAAGGATGTTCAGGTTCTAAGGCAGGGGAATATTCCTAGGGAGACTTTTAGAAATGCCTAAATTGGTATGTTGATTAACAATCAGATTTTTAGCAGGCTAAGGATTTTTTTTTTAAAGGCAAAGACAGCAACTTCATTGCACATAAGTTTAGATTTCATTCACATTTGCTGAAAGGTTGTTCAGACTGCTTTAAAGTGATTTTTGTACAGCTGGTGGGCTCTGCTTTTATTTCTCTTTGCAAAGCCCATCCTGGTTTCTTTTCTTTGGTGAATTATCCCATAAGATTTTTTTTTCTTAACTTATTTAAATTTATCTCCCTTTTATCATTAACCATATCCTACCTTTGAATTATTTCACATCTTACTCTCTTTTTTTCCCCCTAATTTAAAATTCAGGGCACTTATTGTCATGAATGAGAAGACTATGAGGCCAAAGCATAGTTTACTGATAAATGCAGCATAAATAAAAAGCTGAAACTTCAAGATTAAAAACTTCAAGATTAAATTTTAATTCCTTTTCCTTGCTTGGCTCCATGTCCAGCAGCAGCTCTGAGGCTGTTCCCAGAAGGAACTGGCTGCAGGAGGGAGGCACTTCCCAGAAGGGCTGGGCATGGAAAGAACATCCTTTTATTCCCACTTAGCTGCTTTTAATCATTTCTGTGTTTTAGGGACGGGGGTGATGAGGATCAGGCAGTAAATCCTGGTTAGCTGAGAGCACCAGGGCTGGCTGTGTCCTGGTGAGGCTGTTTTACACCACAACGACACTGACTCTGAGTTCAGAAGGCTGAAAATTACTCCTTTATTTTTGGGATGTGTCTCGTTTTTATACTATTTTACACAGACCAGTTTGATTGGTGACACAAAGACAAACGTCTTCACTCACATTGGTCAGAGCAGAGGGACATCAAGAAGTCTCTCCTAGGAATAACTTTATTTGGCAAGCAAAGCAAACACGGGGACCCAGCATCAGCACAACCACTGTCCTGCAAAAGAAAATGGGTTTTTTCCTGGTTTCCAACCAGCTGATTGCAGGGCTGGGTGGCTGGAACCCTGATTTTTCAGATTATTTTGTGCAGAGATGAGCTCTTACGACGTGAGAGAAGCCCTGAAGTCTAATAGAAACCTTTTAAGTAAATCTTACAAAGCTCTAATCTCTCAAAAGCTCCCATGTTCTTCTCCTCTGTTCTTATTCAATTTTTAATAAGAACAATTCCATGCAGCTCGAAAGCATGGCTCAATTAAGAAATATTCCTACCAGGCATCTTTGAAATCTTGGGGGGTTTTTCCTTTTTTTTTTTTTTTTTTTTTTTATTTACCCCTAGAAATCTCAATTTTGGTTGGCTGGAGTTGAGGGAAGGAGTTTCTCTTTAATTGCAAGCCCCACTTCCCACTGTTATTTACAAGTAGACCAAATAATTTTCAAAGTCCTGTGTTTTGTGCTTCAAGGAGACCACGGAACACATTGGTGCTGCATTCTGAAGTTACAAAAAGGATCTTTGATCTAATTCCCCAGACATCATCTGTCCAAAAAGTATCTCTAGGTCATGAGATGTAATTAAAATAATAAAAAAAAAAAAAACCTCAAGTCTGAATCAAAATTTCAAGCCCAGGTATTTTATAATAATCAAACCTTAACTGCTTTATGATTCACTTTTATTTTTATAGTGTGTGGCACTCTTCTTGCTGCTCTGGTTCAGCTTGGATCAGCATTTCCATCACAAAATGCTGCTTTCAGGAGTTTAGAACTTAGCTGCAAAAAAACTGACTGATGAGTTTAGGATGGCATCACCCCCTGAGTGGAGAAAATCACGTTTGTAGAGGATACGTGGCTGCCAATACTCATAAAAATTTTTGGAATCTTATTCTGGGCTTTTGGAGCAGATTGCAGTGGTGGTGTCTCACCAGAACATTGTTAGTGATGAGGGGAATAAACTGTGCCTGCAGCCTCCTCCCAGGGGCTGTGGCAGCTCCCCTTTTCTGCCCCAGTGTGGTGATGCAGTCCCCACACCTCCTGCAGGTGCTTCCAAACAGGGAGAGGGTTTCAGCTGCCAGTTAGAGCTCATGGCTGGTGAGTCTGTAAACAGATAAGAAATAATAACGATCTGAGTCCAAACTAAAAACCTACATTTCCTGTGTAATAATCCTGATCCTGGCAGGAAAAAAGGGGAAAGAACAGTCACAGGGGTGTGTTGATCACTTGGAGCTGCTCCATGGTGATTGATTGGCAGAATTCAGCATAAATAAATGTATATTCTATATTCTATATGATATGTTATATGTTATATATTTATTATACATAATGTTCTACATTCTATACGATATACTATATACCATATACCATATACCATGTACCATATACTATATACCATATACTATATATTATATACTATATATTATATACTATATATCTATTATGTAGTGTATATATATAGTATAGATATACTATATATTACATATATTATAGATAGTAAATATAGCATACAGTATATAGTATATACTATATAGTATATATGCTATATACTACATACCATATACCATATACTATATACTATGTAATATATAATATGTAATATATAATATAACACTTTAATAAGGGCAAAACAAACCCAGCAAATCTCGGATTTCACTGGAAATTTGGGGTTGTGGCTCTGCCTCTCATAACTCACCTGGTGCCCCTGGTTTACTCAGCCTTGTTACAAATACATATTGTTACAAATACGATACATAACATTGGATTTTTGCAAATATTAAAATAAATACTGTATGTATAATATTAAAGTAAGCTTGTTTTTGTTTCTGCTATTAACAGAGACTTAGACATAGTAACAATAATAGTTAATGTAGTTATTGTTAATTGTTAATTGTTGATAGTTAATTGTCTGTCTAGTCCAAATAAAACCCAGTGGACATGTGATAAAGACCCTACTATTAATATACTATCAGCATCTGCCAGATGAAAAAGTATAAAACAAGGCCCAAACTGAAAGTGAGAATAAAACCACAACCAAAAAACATGCATGGTCTAAAGAAGCAGACCCAAAGAGTCTAAAAAATTCCTTTAAAAAAAATGCATAATAGTCTATAAACGTACAACAAGCTAAATAAATAATAATAATAATAATAATATAATGATAATAATAATAAGTATTTTTAAATACCTCCAAAAATAATAATAAAAAAGTACTTTAAAATACCTCAAGAAAAAAAATTTACTCTTAGCTAAATGCCAAGCACCCGGCCATTTTCACCCTTTATTTCCATCTATTATCTTTTTCTCAAACTTTTTCAATTTTACCCAAAAAAGTCAACCTGGTTTTTCACAGCCTGAAGAGGAGGAGCAGCAACACCCTGTAGTATTTTTGTAGTTATCCCTGTGTAAAATCCCCGGGCTGTTTAATGCTCTCTGTCAAGGCTACCACATTCCTGCTGCAGACTGCAAACAGCACCCGGGCTGCAAATCGAGGCACAGTTCATCACTCAGGGCTCTCCAGCACATGATGGTATTGCAAATATTTATATTAGCAGCTTTTGTGCTTGACTGGGGAGATTAGAGATCTTACAGGGAGGACTGCAGGAGTTACAGCTCTGGGGATAAGCACGGGAGATGGATCTTTGCTGGAAAAAAAAAAAAATCAGCTTGCTTTATTTCAGAGGGAAAAATAGTCCAAAAAGGGGAAAAAAGGGGGAAAAAAGGAAAAAAAAGAAAAAGGAAAAAGGAAAAAGGAAAAAGGAAAAAGGAAAAAGGAAAAATAAAAAAAATTAAAAAAAAGAAAAAGGGAAAAAAGAAAAAAGGAAAAAAGGAAAAAGGAAAAAGGAAAAATAAAAAAAGAAAAAGGAAAAAAGGAAAAAGGAAAAAGAAATAAGGAAAAAAAAAGTTTAAAATCTGCTCAAAGACTTTGCTGTTTAGAAAGTTTCCCTGCCTTGTTGTGAAAATGGGTGTGTTGCTCTGCAGTTCACAATTCCATCAGGTGTGAGGGGGTTTTCTTGCGAGTGGTGAAGGGTGTCCTTGAGTCAAACTAAAGGGAATTTTAGTGAGGAAGGGAAGGGATCTTTTGTTCTTGGTGCTCTGTGGGTTGTTTTTTCGGTTTTTTTTTAAATCCAGGCAGCGCAGCACTAACATCATCCACTATTGTCAGCACAAATGCGAGCTCTTATTTTCATCGGGAGGTAACCTACTTTTAAAAGAGCACCTTGAATGCTGAATTTTATATTACCTGGAGAAAACCGAGGGGGAAGAGAGGCTCATCTGCTGTCTCAGTGCCATGAAAAGTGCATTTATTTGACACGGGAAAGGCGATTTTGGCCAGCTCTGGTGATGCTGCCCTGTGATTCTGCATGGATTTGTGACATTTCCTTTCTATCAGAAATGTGTAATTCCTTCTCTTCGATACCTGCCCCTGTCCTGAGACACTTTTAGGATAAAAGTGCTGCAGGAGACAGCTCAGTGGGGATTTTTTTGGTGAATAACTCACTGAACAGGAGAAGCTGGGGCTGCATGGTTGCTGCTCCCTCCTGCTCATATGAAATACGAACAATTTTTAGGGAAAAAACTCACATATAAGGCATTTTCACTGTAATATTAATTACCCAGAGAAATCTGTCCTGAGACCCTTTTAGGACTAAAGTGCTGCAGGAGACAGTTCAGTGGAGATTTTTTTGGTGAATAACTCGCTGAACAGGAGAAGTTGGGGCTGTTTGGTCACTGCTCTCTCCTGCTCCTCACAAATATTAACACTTTTTTAGGAAAAAACAAACAAACAAACAAACACATTTAAGGCATCTTCTCTGCAATACTAATTATCCAGAGAAATCTGTCCCGCAGACCTTTTTAGGATAAAAGTGCTGCAGGAAACAGTTCAGTGGGGATTTTTTGGTAAAAAACTTGATGAACAGGAGAAGTTGGAGCTGCTTGGTCACTGCTCCCTCCTGCTACTCAGAAATACGAACAATTTTTAGGAAAAAACCTCACATATAAGGCATTTTCACTGTAATACTAATTACCCAGAGAAATCTGTCCTGAGACCATTTTAGGACTAAAGTGCTGCAGGAGACAGTTCAGTGGAGATTTTTTGGGGGGGCATAACTGGCTGAACAGGAGAAGCTGGGGCTGCTTCTTTGTTCCCTCCTGCTCCTCAGAAATATGAACAAGTTTTAGGAAAAAAATCACATTTAAGGCATTTTCACTGCAATATTAATGGTGTTACCCAAAGAAACCTGTCCAGCAATGCCAGGCGCACTGTCCCCGAGCCAATTCGAGGTGAAAATGTTGTTTCTGATCCCATTCTTTCACCTGATCAAAGGGAACGATCTGTTCATAGCACAAGAACGGGGTTGTTCGGCTTTATTTCCTCGCTTTGAAATAAAGAATTGGCCGTCCTTGAGCCCAAATGCACCCAAAGTTCATGAAAAATGCAGTCGCTGATGGAATCGGGGTTTTAGAGTGAGGTTTTTAAGAACTGGGTCATCGGATGAGAAGAGTTTCCTAAAATTAGGGGCTGAACATTAGAGGAGTAAAGGGAATTCCAGAGGGAGTGTGGAAATTGTGGGTAGGTAGAAAAGCAGCTGGAGTGCAGGCAGGGATCTGAGGATGAAGGAGAGAGGTTTGGCCGCAGTGTTGGGACAGGAAAATAATCAGTTAAAAACATCTCCCATAATCCTGAACTCCTGCTGAGCTTTGCCTGCTGGACAAGTGCAAAATAACCACAAAAAGTTGTGGCTGCCCCTGGATCCCTGGAAACGCCCAAGGCCAGGTTGGATTTTGGGGCTTGGAGCAGCCTGGGACAGTGGAAGGTGTCCCTGGAACATGATGAGCTTTTAGGGTTCCTTCAACCCAAACCATTCCATAATTCCATCATCCAATATTATGGAATTAATATTCCATCATCCAATATTATGGAATTAATATTCCATAATCCAATACATGTGGGTAGCTAGACCAGAATCTCTTCATCCCACTGCCATTGGACAGTCCATGGATAAACCTGGCTCATATTCTCTTCTATACAATATATGTAGAAATATATATATGTAATGGAAATTAATATAATA
>JBBMKD010000067.1:13237698-13250069 GCA_037834095.1 Argya squamiceps
TATAATATAATATAATATAATATAATATAATATAATATAATATAATATAATATATAGATTTCTTCTCTCCTCACCAGCTCAGGCTCACAAGGCTGATGCAATGGCAGGAAAAATTGTAAAGTCTGGATTAATGTGGAGGGAAGAGCGTGTGCTCTGCTGGATAAATGTATTTCACGACCCGTACACTGGGAAAAAAAGCAGGGAAACTATGAGTTATTTAAAGTTCTAATTTAGTGTTCCAAATGAATATGAAACTATTTTGCAATATCAATACGTTTCTTAATTTAAACAAATCTAATTACGCTAAATTAAAGATTTATTTGGCTAACTTGGTAATGGTAAATGCTTAAATATTTTAGATGTCCGAGATAAATGTAATAAAATGACTCTGTTTAATCTACAAATTAATCCCCCCAAAAATAAATTGCATTTTAATTACCTCGATAAGGATCAAGCCCAAGCATGATTGGCATGTTCCTTCCCTGAAACAGAGGGAAGCAAACACTGTGGGACAGATTCAGTTTATTCCTCACACGCCTTGGGGGGGTTTTTAAAGGATTCTGCTGAGTTCTGAACATAAATTTCTGACTTATCCCCATCGAGCTGCACAAAATCTGGCCTCGTACCTGAAACCGCTCCAGCACATTCCCACGCTGGGGACGATTCCAGAGAGGAAAAATCTGTCTGGCAAATGAGTCACTGTGAGAAAGCCTGAGCTGGAGATGCTGGAGATCAGGGTGATGCATGTGAAAATGAGATTAATCAATGTGGAGATGAGGATCAGCAGTCTATCACGGCAGAGCTGTTTGGTGGTGACGGGGCTGGGGAGACACGGGGAGCTGGGAGAAGTGTCAGATCCATGATGAATTAGGAGCTGCTCCCAGAAACACCAGAGGGTGAGTGTGCAGACAAAGGAAGGTGTGCTGGGGAGTTGGGATGCCTGTAACGCTCCCAGAGTTGGGCAGGACTTGATGTGAAAGCAGAAAATGAGCACGGTTATTTATTGAATCTCTGGCTGTGGAATTGTCAGGCTGGGTAATTCCTCCTGCATGAGGAGAGTGGTGAGCAGGGCTCCCACCCCAGAGCAGTGGGATCCTGCACGTCACCCTGATTTTTCAGCCTTCTGATTGTTTTACATTTCTACAGGAGCTTTCTCACGCTTGTAACAAAACCAAAAACTGATGTTTTGTAAATATGCATTCCTTTCCAGGAGAAAAAACAAATCGATAAACTCCTACACTGACCACTGAGGTCAGAGTGGTGTTACTCTCCTCCCCCAAGCCCTGAACAAATTCCAAATCTTATATAAACCCCAAATCATAATAAACTTCCTCTTTCTCTTTTCACTTCTCAAACTGACAGGTGAGTGTGGTTCTTTCGTGTCCATCTGGTGACACCTGCATGTTCACTCTGGCCTGGACTGGGGGTTTTTGTCCTAAAACTCAGCAGGAAAAGCAGTTTTGGGGTGAGTTTGGTGCTGTGGCAGGTGGGAGCAGTGTGGATTTGGGTTAAAAGGGCTGGAAACCATCCCTCACCCCCTTGATCCTTCACAGGGAGGTGCAGGGGTTGTTCACTGCCCCTATAACCCTGAACCCACCTCAGGCTCCTTTCTGCTCTGCTTCTCTCCCAGCAGATATTTTTGTCTTTTCTCTGAAGTTTTATCCCACTGCTGCTCTGTCTGGCCTCTGCCTTGCAAATAAAGGGAGAGTTTTTTCCCTTATCACTGCTAGCTATGTGCATATTTATTTATTATTTATATTTTAATCTGTTTTATATAAATATTACCATGATAAAAGTGAACACAGGTGCCCTTGGCAGTTCTCTGCAATGGGACACTCTGCACCCCTTTGCACATTAAAATGTAAAATTTCCAGTTTGCTGATTATTGGAGGATGTAAAATTTAACCACCTAATCATGGTGTTATAAACCAACGTTCCTTTGCTCAATTTGCAAATCCTCTGTGGATTAAAATCTGTGGGACATGGGGTGCAAAACTTCAGAAAATCACTTCAGAAAGGTGGAAGAAGAGAGCAGGGACTGATTTCTTAGAGTTCATGCAGGAGATTTTGTAGAGAAGGGAGAGTCTGGGTTTGGTAAACCATGGGATAATCCTTAAATATAGCTGGAGTGGAAACAAAATTTAAAAAAATCAAATTTTAAAAAGTTTAATTCAAAAAAATTTAAATAAAAATAATTTTGAAAAACCCACAGACAAACAAAAATACACAAGGAAAGGGACAGTGTGTGGTACGTGATCCTCCCTGGCACTGGGATCCAGCCTTGACTTCTCCTCCTTTTTTTGGACACTTGGAAGGGTATTTCATTTTCAAAAAGCACCAAAGTCACTTTGGAGCTCAGGTCTCAGTTTGAAGCTGGTCACTGATGTTTTTGGGGAACTTTTTAACCCTTCCTGACTGTGATTTATGCTCTCTTTAAGTTGCATTTTTGCACTGCCAGGGATGAGCAGGATGGTCATAGCTCAAAGGTGACTCGTCCCCTAAATCCTGCCAGCTTCCACTTAGGTTTAATGGGGCCTGGAAAAGTGCTGAGCAGCTCGAGTTCCCCAAAACTGCCCTGCCAAGAGCCCATGGAGGAGGGTTATTCTTGCATGTCAGAGCTCCTGGAAGTTCCTGCTGCTGGGTGTTGTGAGGACTGGCTTGGGCTTGTCTCGTCTTTGTGTCTGACTTTGAGAGGTTCCTACAACAAAAATCAAAAGCTGCTCCTGCCTGTGTCGTCTTGATAGAGAAAAATCTCTCTTTATTTTGATTTCTTGAATTCCTTTCAACTGGGCTGCAGAGAAACAAAACTGGTTGTTTATCAAATTAGGTCTTGGAAAATGCTTTTCCCCCCTTGAGGTCAAAAACAACAACAAAAAAATCATTCCAGCCTTGTAAGTTATTTTGGCTTCATGTTCCTTTAAATCTTCTCCAACTTTCCCTTCCTTTGTTCGTTCTCCAAGACCACAAAAATGTAATAACAGCAGAAGTAGACAACACAGATTAGACAACCTGGAGGATATTTAACTAAGTGCTCAAGTATTCTCTCAGTGGGCTGAAGGGCTGTGCTGGAGTTTGTGTGGCATTTCCAGCTCGATGGATAAAAGCTGTTTCCTCCAATTCTGGGGACAGCAGAGACCTTGCAGGGAAAGAATTCTTCATTATGTGACTTCTTGTTCTCCCCTTGTAGTTAATGAAGTGTCTTTTTAGAGTTGTTTAGAGTAAAGAACAAAAAGTCCTAATAGCTCATGTGTTTCTAGAAAAAAAGGCCACAGGTTTCTTGAAAGCAAAATTAAACTTATCCCATCTGATTTTAGTAAAGAAATATTTTGTGACATTGTTGCGATGGAATTGTTTTCAATAGGGAAAAACTGATCCAGTAAAACTCAAATGTTCAACAGGTGTGTGCCCACTAATCTTATTTATGGAGGAAAAGGAACCACAGCTCTAAGAAAACTCTGGTTTGATATGGATTTTTTTAACAGAGTTCTTAACAGATGAGTTCTCATCTTGTTTTGAAATTTATGTTAAAATTATTTTATTTATTAAAACTTTTACCCATAAATATACTCCTTACCCTTTTACCTGATTTGTGTGTTTGTTTGTAAGGACTCTCTTTAGAAACAAAGATTTTGAGTGTGTTTTTCCTGATCAAAATGCAGAGCAGGAGGGTGAATCTTTGAGAATTTTCCACACTGTCTACTAGACAATGAAAATTCTTTCTCTGCTCAGATTTTTTTTGACATCTCTCTTGATGAACTCTCCAAACCCTACCCGTACAAAAATCTGTAATTTTGGTCTGCCTGGTCCTAATTCCTGCCAGGTCTGTGTTCCCATTGGGATTGCTGCTGGCAGGACTTGGAATCAAAACCAAAAACAAAACATGAGGCTGGGATGGACTAACCAGGGATGGACTGGGATGAAATTCTCCCTGTTTTATTTTAGGATTACATGGAAGGTTTGCTTGGAAAGATAGATCAGCTTTAAAGACTGCTCAAAGAAAAAACTCTTCATCAGCAGAACAGGATAAGCTGAGAAGATTTTTAATTTTTAATTTTTATTGAGCCCTTTTTAGCACCTAAGATGACCATGAGGGACGAAAAACAGACAAAAATATTGCAGTAAATAATTTGTCTGGAGTTTCCAGCCTGTTCTGAGATGAAATTTGAGGTAATCTTCTAAGCAGAGCTCGGGGGCACCTGTGACTTTTAACTGGAGCTCTGCTGCTCCCAGGGAAATCCACACCTTTAAAAAGGGAGCTGGAGGGTAAAAAGCCTCAAACCATCCATCTCCCAGGGGAAAATCCTTCCAGCAGGGCCCAGCCTGGCTCTGGGTGCTCTGAAACTCCTTTCATCAGGAACATCTGCCTCTGTCTAGACCTTTCTGAGGCTGCAGAATCCAAAATATCTCCTTTTGATACCAGCCTGGCTGTGGGCTGTTTGGGTGCCTGCTGGAGCTGAGGAACTCAAAATGTCAGGCTATTTGTGGTGCTGGGGAAAAATAACAGTTTAACCCTAAAACTGAGTGCAGTTTGCTGGCAAAAAATCAGATTTTTTAGCAAAGGCATAGGCTCAGTTTAAGCGATTTATGTTCAGCTCAGGAGTTGAAATTTCCCTTTCTGTGCTCAGGAGAATTCAGGGGCTCAGGAGCCACAGCAGGTCCTCCCTGGAACAAATGGCTTTGTCTTCTGAGAGATGTTTAAGTACTGGGAAACGCTGCTAAACTGTTGAACCATGGAGCAGCTGCTGATTAATTTAGCACTGCCCCTTCTGAGCACTTAATACAGGAATCCTGAGGAAAGAAAAGAAAAGAGAAGAAAAGAGAGGCTCTGTAATTAATGCTTCAGAAGAAGGGAGTGAAAATAAGGTCTCACAGGTGTGTGGATAAGAACACACGACATAAATTTATGTGGTGAGGATAATCTCAGCCTCTCTATGTTGTGTTTCTTGCTGCTGTGGAGTGGAGTGGTTCCTTTTTTTTGCTGCTGAATCAGGAATGTTGCAGCAGCTGGTGATGCCATGAGCTCTGCAGCCACATCCCCAGGCACAGGAGACCCTCAGTTTATTGGGATTTTTGGGATTTTGGCCAATATTCTCATCACTTGGATGACAATGCTGCCTAAAGCCTTGTAGGAAACAACAGAAAGGCATCCAGAAAGGCAAAATAACTCATTATTGCCAGTTATCTGCTCATCAAAATCCTGAGGGGGCTGTGACCTGATTGTAACTTTCCCCCAGAGCCCGACAATAATTTTAGCTGTGAAAGGAAATTTTATGGCATGTAAGATTAGCCCACACTAATGCAAGGTCAAAAATAATAGAATCAATAAGCAAACTCGATACTGTTAACATTTTGAGAAAATTACTACTAGAAAACAATGTCAACAACAGATTGAAATGGGTCTCCAAAGTTGTCTTATTGATTTCCTTTCAGATTCATGACAATCTAAACTCTTTTTCCTTTGCAATATGGGATCCATTTTTCTTGGTGGGTTGTTGGTTTTTGTTGGGTTTTTTTTTTCCCCTTGCCATTGTTCTTTGCGTTTTACAGCCCATTTTAGCTATGAACATTTGTTGGTTTATTATTTAAAAATATGGCAAAATTACTATCTTTGAGTTTTTATTCTGAAATAGACAAAAGCCTCAGATCCCAGCTCAAAAGTGGTTGGAAAGCCTAAGGCTATTTTCAAGTTTTAATTCTGCTAGCAGTGCACCAGCACAAAGTGTGGGGAGGAGGAGGAGGAGGGAGGGAATTGAAAGCAAGTTTGACATTTGTTTAGAGCTGTCAGAATTAAGTATACTAAGAATGAGGGAGAAGTCAAAAGCTGCAGCGTGTATTTAAGTATTACATTTCATATCAGGGATGGTTCACACCCAGCAACGGCATCACAAATTGGCTGTGTTGTGTTTGGGAAGGGAAGAAATTCTGATTTAGGTGTAAAACGGGTGTTTGGGAAGGGAAGAAATTCTGATTTAGGTGTAAAACGGGTGTTTGGGAAGGGAGTAAATTCTGATCTAGGTGTAAAATGGTACCGTGCTGCCCAGGGGCTCCAGCAGGGTGGGGCAAGGCCTTGGGTCTGTGTTTCCATCAGGAACCTGCAGAGATCCCAGGTGTTCCTGAACCTTGTGCAGTGTGGAATTGGGGAAGGGTTGGGATCTCTCAGGTTTTTCTTCACCCAAGATTTAGGTGGTTTCAGAGTTTTTGCCTTCTCGAAAGCCCCGAGCCAGACACAAGAGTGAAGCAGAGTCTTCAAGTTCTTGTTTCTCAAGGTTTTTTACTTTGTTTATTATTTCTTATCTTACAATTTTCTCTGTGCCTGGCCGAGGTCTGTTCAGCAGGGCGGGCAATGGAGGACTCTGCCCCCCAGTGGGATGTTGCTGCCCTCTTATAGCAAATATTATGTGTCTCTTATTTACAATTATGTATCACCTATACTAAAAAAGTCATCTCTCCTCTGACCCAATCTCCTTGAACTACTTTGTGCCACCATCACAGCAGAAGATGGAGACCAAAGGAGAAGAAGAAGAACCCAGGGCACTGCCCTAAATCTTCCATCTTGTTCCTATTCACCTCCATTCTAGGAACCCCAAAACAACACAATTTTCCACCCTGTGATAAGCTAAACTACTGTTTTCCACACCTTTGTGACTTGCAATTCTTCTCTCAGTGTTGGAAGCCTTTCCCCTGGACTGAAATCAAAGCCAGTGTCTTCCTGGGCTCTGTGCCAGGGTCTCCAACCCCCCTGGACAGGTTCCACACCCCCCTGTCCAGGATTCAAAACCTCTTGCTCAGGTCTCAGACATCTCTGCCAAGGTCTGTGACTTTCCAGGGCACCCAAAGGACTCCAACAGGGATCTCATTTTTTGGGGATCTCATTTTGGCTGGGATCTCATTGGTGAGATGGGTTGGGGTTTAACCAATTGGTTAAATCTCCTCTCCTTCCAACCCCTGCCATGGCAGGGACACCTTCCACTGCCCCAGGCTGCTCCAAGCCCATCCAGCCTGGCCTGGACAGGTGTTCTTGTGCCCAAATTCCCTGTAATCCAGGGCTGTGTGGGATCACTTGGAATGGACTTTGTTCTTCTCTGAAGTTCATCAGCTTTGCTTTTTCCTCTGACATCTCACAATCCCTTTTCCCCCCAAACATAAGACACTTCCTGGCTTTTATTTGCATTAATTACTGATTATTTCCAGCTCAGATGTGCTGTGCAGGCCATGGCTGTGTTTGCAGCAAAGCAGGAGCTGCAGTCCTGACAGGCTGGGCCTGCACTGGCAGGGCAGATATCAAAATTGGATTTATCCAGGTGATCCCTGCCAGCCTGGTGCTGCTGGACAGAGGGCTGGCAGCAGCTCTGCACGCTGCTCCTGCTCAGCAAATGATGGAGTTGGTGAATCTGAGCAAACTTTGACAACATCCCAGAACTTATTCGAAATGCATTTCCTGTCATTGCTGGAGAGAGAGGGAAAAAAAAATAAAATAAAAAGCCACAGAAGAAAGAAAAAAGCAACACTGAAGGGAGTTGTCACACAAAAGTGTGTGGTATGAACCCGGGGACCTAAAAAATCAATCATGGCAATTATTTTACTAAATTATTTTAAACTGTAGTGTGTCCAGAAGTCTTTCTGTTAAATGTCTGCTGTCACAGCAACAAGCTGTGCTGTTTCCATCTCTGACCTTTTCCGTGTTAAAATGCGTGTCAGTATGTAAAACAGAAGCACTCCACACACAAGCTGACTGTGGCACTGCCTTGCTTTGCTGCACCGAAGGTCCTGCAGATCCAGATTTTTGCAGGAAATGAGGATAATGGACAATTCGCCATTTAGTTGGAGGGGGAAAACACCCACCAACAAACAAGCAAAAGGTTGTTTGGGGTTTTTTTCGGCGTTTGTTTTGTCACATTCCTTTTGGCTCTGATGTATTCGAGGGAGGGGAATGGAAGACTTAAGTGGCACGTGCAGAGGATGGATGAGCTGATGATGAAGTGTGAAATGACCATTAAAGCACTGACCGTTTATCCCTAATACTCCATTCGGAGCTGAGATGCCGGTGAAATGAGTTTAGTGGTCGCAGTTCAGTACCTGGTGGACAGCAGTCCATATGTCACGGGAGCCTAAATCAGCTGCTGCACTTTAATATCAATAACAGCATTGATCCCGCAGGGATGTGGCTCGCACTGGGGGATGGTGACATTAAAGATGTGCAGAGCCTCAAAACAGGATTTGGGCAAACCATGGGGGTGTTTTCAGGGCAGGTTCCAGCATTTGGGTTCCAAAGTCTCCTCCCTCATGAGAATGAAATGCCCTTGGGTTCTCTGTCTCTGAGTTCTCTGTCAGAGGAGAGGGGGATGACATTGGAGTGCAGGTACAGTGGAGGAAACCCTGAAGGTGAGGTTTGATTTCCCTCTGCAGTGCAGAACCTCCAGGGTGAGACCGAAACACCCAGATTGACCAAATCTCCCAGACTGAGACCAAAACTCCCAGACTGAGACCAAAACTCCCAGACTGACACCAAATCTCCCAGACTGAGACCAAATCTCCCAGATTGATACCAAAGCTCCCAGGGCTCCATCCTGACCCGTCCAGGGCCCTGCAGAGGGGCTGGGGCAGGGGCTGCTGCCTGTGGAGACCCCTGAGCCTGCCAGGGCAACTTTTGGGCAATGCCTTGGGTGTGGCAAGAGGACATGAAAAGAACTACACTCACCTGTCAGGATGTGAGATGAAAAGGAAAGGGAAGTTTATTTGAGGGATCTCAGCTTATACAGTTTTTGGGATTTGGTCAAGGACTGGGGGACGAGAGGAACGCCCCTCTGAGCCCAGTGGTCAACTCAGAAGTCCATCAATTTGTCCTTCCCCCTGGAAAGGAATGTGTTTATCAAACGTCAATCTTTGTCTTTGCTACAATGTGTGAGAACTCTCCAGTCCAAGAATGAAAACATCAGAAGGATGAAAAATCAGCGGGACACTTGGGACAATCTGCCATAGGATTTGGGGAAGCCTCACAGCTTAGAGTGAGCAAAAAGTTCCCCCAGGGTGCTCTGTAGTTTTATCTTAATTACCTCATTTGCTCTTCCCATTGGCCCGTGGGCCTTGCCCACCTCTAATGGTCATATTTATCCCAAATTCTCAAGGTTTCTCCTTTCCCCATTTCCCCAGTGGCTGTGGTATCACTGGTGAGGACATCGATACTGAGGACACTGACACTGTCATGGTGTCTCCAGGAGGAGGGATCATTCAGGCTGATTCACGGATTTTTTTGCAGGAAAACCACCCCAGCAGGGCTGTGCAGACTCAGGGAGGGTTTCATGTGTGCAAATACGCCTTAGCTGGCGTGTTGGGATGTGTCTGGGCAGGTGGGAGGGGAGCTGAGTCAGATTTACTGTCAGTATTTTAAATTTCTCGTTCAGCTTTGTGCTGGTTTCACAGCACCTTTCCTCATGGGTGAAACTGCTGCCAGAATTCCCAGTGTCTGCTCGGGTTGGGTTCATTATTCCAGTTAAATAGAGGAAGAGGAGGGTGGCAGCAGGAGCTCTGGAGGATGCTGGAAGGAGAGAATTTAGGTTGAGCTGAGATGTTCCTCCCAGGGTGTGGCAATTTCAGGCACACGACAAACAAGGCAGGCACAGCAGGTCAAGGGAAAGCTTCTCTATTTTAATTATCTGACTCCATACTTTTATACATTTTGGCCAGAAGGCAAAAGATTGGCTAAACAAGTCACCACCTTCTTGACCTCATTGGTGAACATCACCATCAATCACGTTCCTCCTCTGTGAGGAGAAATATATAAACAAGATAGATAAATTCTAAATATCTACATAATTTATATGAAGCTGTGTGAGAACCTCCCCTACAAACTGGAAAGCAGGAAAATTCAGGGTGACACCAGGGCAGCTCTTCAGCATTTTCCCTGGAGTCCCACCTTGAAAAGAGCCCTGAGAGAGGGTCTGAGCACCAGATCTGGGTGAGAATCCTGCACTGAGACATCTCCCCCTGCCCTGGGGCTGCACCTGCACCCTGGGGGCTGTGGCACACGGGGAGGGGGGTTTGTTCAGGCCCTAAATAAAGAGGTGTGTGAGAACAGAATGGCTGCACTGTGCCATGTGTGCCTTACAATTTAAACTTAGCAATCCATAATGCAGCAGCCTGCTTTCTCACTTTATTTTGGTATCTGGAAAGTTTCAGCCCTGGCACCGTATCAATATTTATTAATGCATTGTGAACCAGAACCTGTGATTATTACTCATGCTACCTCGTACTTCACAAGCTTCAGCTCTGAAGAATAAAATCACATCTGCTTTTGCTCTCCCCATATTTTATTCAATGTTTTAACAGCTTTGCCGTAAATATCTCATCCATTATGATTCAGTTGTGACTGTATCAACTTCACATCTCCTGTTTTATTGCTGTCATTATGCTTAAACAACGCACTGTTAATTCTGTTAACTAACAAGTTCATTGTTCTCCGCAGTCAGCAGTCTCTGATTGTTGAGTCCACAGCGTTCCGGGCTGTAAATCTCTCCTGGGCACGAAGTGAAGCCTTTTCCTTGGCTGGGAAAACCAAGAGATGGCCTTTCTAAAGGCTGATGAACGAAGGGTTAATTGCGCTCCCGTGTAACAAAGCTCGCAGGGCAGTGCCAAGGATAAAAACAGAGATTCTGTTCTCTTCTGCCTCAGCCCCCGGACAGCAGCGATTTTCTGACACGATGAGTGCTAGAAGTTGTAAACTCAGTGCTGGGAGGGAGGAGGAAACCACTTCGATTATGACCAGAAAAAAAGAACTTTAAAGGATGGTGGTGAGAGGAATGACCAACGTGCCCAGGAGTGGGGCTGTGGACGAGGAATGGGGAAGGGAATTTCAGGAGATATCAAGGATAAGCAAAGAGGGCGGATTTATGAGACCTGGATTTGTGTTTTAAAGAAGAATTGAACAAAAAAGGGGTAGAAAAAGAAGGTGGAGCTGCTGGTGGGAGAAGTGGAAAGAAGTGGCTGCTGGAAGTCAGCCAGCAGGGGACAAAACCTGGGAATTGGGAAGGGGAGGCACCAGGGAACAGAGGAAATTAAGAACCACGTGTTGAGCGAATATAATAATGATGATGTCTATATTTTATTATATTTTCCTATATTTACTCTATACTAAAACCTTAAACTCTAAGTTTTTCACCCTGTGAGATCACACCATACTATTCAAACTCCACACACCCCCAATCCCAGTGCTGTCACTCAATTTTGGAAGCTTTTTCCATGGCCTCAGGTCAAATGTGGTGTTCTCTTGAGGGTCAGTGAAATACTCTCTTGAGAAAATTCTTATTTTCCAGAATTCCAGGAGGGGTGCAGTGCAGGGAAGGCAGAGGGGGGAGAGGAGCTGGGTCACAGCTCAGAGCAGGTATTTCCCAGGGGTGACCTCCAGAGTGGGCTCGGGCAGGTCATTAATCTCTGCCAAACACCCAAGCCTTGTACCTCACATTATTTCATTTCACTCCAATTATTCCAGAAAAAAAATAGAAAAAAAACAATTAAGAAAATGAATAATTATAAAAGTAAGGTCAACTCAATTTTCTCTACTAATGTTTTTAGTTACTGGACTCATTATTGCTAATTTCTTTCATAATCTTTGCCATCTAACCTCATTTGTTTCATTGCCAAGTGGCAAGAAGGGAGCACCATAAAACTTCCCTGAAAACAAAGCAGAAAAATCATGACAGTTCAGTGATTTCCTGAGAAAGTAATTATCTGTTGTTAACCTTTATGGAAAGAATTCTTCTCATCATCTTCAGCATAGCTGTTAAATTTCCATCTTTCCATTTCTGATTGCAATTTTCCAAATTAAAAGCATACAGCTAGGTGGATATTTTAATTTCATGTCACCTTTTCTTCTAATCGTTCTATTATTGAATTATAAAGCGTTTTAAAAGATGTTTTAGAACCTAAAAGAAAACTATTTGCTATCATTATTAAATGTGATAAATTTGATCAGGGATTGGGGGACGAGAGTAACACCCCTCTGACCCCAGTGGTCGACTTAGAAGTCCATCAATTTGTCCTTCCCCCAGGAAGGAATGTATTATTTACCAAATATGAGTCTTTGTTTTTCTTACAATTCGTGAAAAAGCTCCAGTCCAAGAATGAAAATATCAGAAGGCTGAAAAATCAAGGCAACAGGAGCCCCCTCTGCCCCAGGGTTGGGATCCCCCCGGAGCTCCCCTGTGACACGTTGGGGACACCCAGAGATGTCCCACACCTTTTCCCTCTGCCTGAGCTGGGGCTGCTCAACTCCAGCCCTGTGCTCGCACGGAAAAATGAAGGAAAAGGGAAAAGGGAAAAGGGAAAAGGGAAAAGGGAAAAGGGAAAAGGGAAAAGGGAAAAGGGAAAAGGGAAAA
>JBBMKD010000067.1:13254043-13269900 GCA_037834095.1 Argya squamiceps
CCTTTCCCTTTCCCTTTCCCTTTCCCTTTCCCTTTCCCTTTCCCTTTCCCTTTCCCTTTCCCTTTCCCTTTCCCCCTGCCTGGTTAGAGCTGTGCTTGCCTTGCTGGTGTCACACTCAGGTTGAGCTCCATTGGTAATTTTAATTTTCATCACTTTGGTGAAAATCACCTTGGTGATTTTACTTTTCACCACTTTTTTTTTACTTTTCACCTGTGTTGCCAAAGCTCTGCCCTTCCCTCAGCCCCAGTCCCTGGGCTGGGCTCGCCTAAACCAGGTCCAGCTCAGCAAACTGGGAGGCTGAAATCCATAACTGGTCATGTTTGTCAGATACTGCCTGGAATTTCCCTCCCATTTGCATTTCCTCTTCTATAAAACAGAGTCTGTGTTCAGCTGCCCGTTTAAAATATCTGAAATATTGGCTTTAAACCCCTCCACTAATGCTGGGTACCTCTCCTCACTTGAGGAACAGAGAAATCATCCCCCAGGGCCAAATTCCAGCAGGGTAAGGATACAAATTCACAGTGAACCTGACAGCCCTGACCCAAACCAATTCACATCCACACCACTTTACAAAATTTGGCCCCCAGGTTGAATTCCTACACTTGAATATCTTCATTTTCTGCAGGGTATCTCACATACTTATGTGTTTTAAGCTGTAGTAGCTGAAGTGCCACAATCAGTTTGGAATAAGAGATTTCCTGCTCATGATCTTTATCTGGAGGGGGAAAAATCAGTTCATGATGTGCATAAACAGAGCAAGGATTCCTGCAGGATGAGGAGAACTAATTCAGTGAGCAGAGAGCGCACCTTTTCCATCTCATTGGGCTCCCCTAAGCTTTCACATCATCTTCTGCTAGCTTACATTTCCATTCCTGTTATTTTTAATTGAACACAACCTTTTCTCCAGTTGCAAACGTGTAATCAGTGAAAAATGCCATGGTTTTCTCTTTTAATTTGTATCCTTTGCTCCTCTTCTTCCCTGAACACAGGATTGCTTTTGCTGTTTCACACGCTCGTGTGTGTGCAGGTTTGTGCTCCCTTTGCACTGTCCCACACAGCCTCATCATCTTCAGAATCTCTGGTTTTATCCCATTGTAGAAACTTTTCACAGGATTTCTTTTTACCTTGCAATTGTGCTGTTAAAAGGGGAAAAAATCAAAAAGAAAGAAAAAAAAATAAAAAATAAAAAAGAAGAGAAAAAGAAGGAGAACTTTTAGCCTACCTTGGAACCTCAGCCAGAGCAGGAGTTCCAATGTGAGAGAAAAATGGAAATAATCAATAAATGCACTTTGCAATCAGGTCAATGTCCACGACATTCATTTGGGTTTTGTCTCAAATGATCAGAATCATTTCACTTGCTCAGTTATTTGTTGCTTCCTGTTAAAAAGCAAAGAGCATCACTCTGTGTGTGTGAAAACACAGTATTTTTATTTTCCATATACCTTCTAAAAAATTCCTCAGAATGTTCCGCTTTGCCTGATTTGTTCCAGCCATGTGTTATGGAGAAGAATATCAGCTTTTTCTTCTAATACCTGAAAAATCCAAAGCCACCACCAACATTTCTCCAGCAAACCATTCCCAACCCCTGTGAATTGCTGATCCTTCTGCTGCTGGTTCCCCACAGCCTGAACGTGTCTGTCCCTTCTCTGAGGTTGTCACAAGTGCTAAATGTGCCACATTTCCTCTGTCATTTTTGGGGAAAAGAATTCAGATTATAAATCAAGGCTTTACTTTGATGCATAACTTTCTGTGAGACACGTCACCAAAATAAACCCTGGAGCCTGTTGGGAGTGGGAACTCATCAACAGAGCCAGAGCTAATTGCCCCCCCAAGCCCCAAATATGACTATTAATTGTCTTACCTAGAGCTTTGTGGCTCAAGTTGTTGTTTTAATGAAAAGCCTTTCAAATTGCTCTTTAAAAGGATATGCTTCAGCACTTTTATTAGTTGTTAATTCCATTTTTAACTACCTATTGTTGGCAATATCCTCTTAGCTTGAGCACAATCTCTTTTCCTAGCGACCCTATCCATTTTTAGTTCACTGATTCACTGGGTTGGTTTTGTTGTTTTTTTGTTTTCCCTGGATTTCTAAAGCTGGAGAAGTTAAAAGAAATTGGTAATTGTTTATTTCATTGTTTGGGCACTGGTATCAGCATCGACATCTGGAGGAATATAAACAGATTTGAAAGACTTTTCCTTGTTCACGTACTGGAGGGAGCTTTGCTATGTTAAATTGATTTAAGTTTCCAAATATAGGTCAGATAAACTGAAATAATCTTTCCTGAGTTACTGTTGTTCTTTCTGGCTACTTATATGTCAGGGGGTTTTTTTGGGGAGGTATTAAATAATGTCTGGAGGCTTCAAACATCATCAGATTCTGATATCGTGGGGATCAGTGGTTAACCCTACCACAAAGGCTTGGTTTTCACTCCACTGTGCATTAAATGTGGTGTCCTGGAATTGCTGCCACTCCCACCACAACTTCTTCCCTCCCGTGGCTGAATTTTGAGTTTTGAATTTCCCCAAATCTCTGGGAATTCTGTGGGATGCTTTCCAAGAGGAGAGGCAGAGTTGGGTGGAAATCAGAGCACCCCAAACTCAAATACCCCCAGCTGGGTCAGAGCTGCCACAGGGAGCAGGGACAAGATACAAGATTTATTTTGTTGGTCTTAAATGTGAGATTTCCATGGTATTTGTGTGGTTTTTCTATGGAGAAAAGGGAGAGGGGCTTGGAATCTCAAAGAAGGGCTTGAAATGTGGCCTTTGCCAATGGAGAAATAATTAAGAATTATTTTGTTTCTCTCGAAATTCCTGTATTTTGGTGCCCACAGCCCTTCTCTGATGTGAACAAGAGCAGTGGGTGTGGGCAGGGAGGGTCTGCTGAGGATCCCAACTGGTTTGTGTGGAGCAAAACCCTCAAACCAGCGTGAACATCCCAGTCCAGGGCACCCCCACTCATCATCCACTGCTCAGCTTGGAGGCTTTGGGGGAATTCAGGGCTCAGCCAAGCCCCGCCACTGCCCCCTCTTCCCAAAAGTGCAGTCCTGTGGGCTTTTTCCCTTGGATTTCACTTGGCAACCCATAGGAACATTCCCTTTATTTTTTCCTACAACGTCTGAATCGTTAAAAGAAAAAGCTTTGGGGTGCAATATGGGAGTGACAAAGATAATTACAGTTTTAAAGCCTTTAAGAGGTTTCATGCATCATATAAAATTTTACATTCCCCCACCAATTTAAATCAATTATGATCTTTAAATCCATAATTGTGCTATTTAAAGCCTTTTAAAGGGCACGATGCATGTGGTATTTCGCCGCGTTCCCGAGTATTTTCACAACAGATCTATTTATTGTGTGAAAGCATCTAGAGGCTATTAAAAGCTGATCAGAGGCATTATTAACTCTTTAGTCTGTCTCCTTAATGCAGGAAGCAGATCTGTTTGAGAATTATTTATCATTTAGTCTGAGCTGTGCTGGGTTTCTCAGCCTTTAGTCACAATAATCGTGCACGGTGTCCTCATCACTGCACCTCTGGGCAGGGAAGGGATTTGCTCTCCCACTGCACCAAGGCAAAGAAAAAGAGCCTTTTCTAATTTATTCCTTTTTATTCTTTTAATTCTGGATCCAGATCTCTGCACAGGTAAAGATGGGGCTCTTTATTTTCCCTGTATAGCCCTGGTTCATGCCTGAGGTGTTTTGGTTTTCTGAAATTCTTTTCCCAGGGAATTTTCTGTAAAGAGGAGAAATGTTTTTGTAACTGTACCTTTGTTATTCATTCCTTTCCCTAGGAGGGACTTCTTGATGTCCCTCTGCTCTGACCAATGTGAGTGAAGAGGTTTGTCTTTGTGTCACCAATCAGATTGGTCTGTGTAGAATAGTGTAAAAGGGAGACACATCCCAAAAATAAAGGAGTCATTTTCAGCCTTCTGAAATCACAGTCTGTGTTGTTGTGGTGTAAAACATCCTGCAAATCCTCTCTGCTTTTAGTCTATACCAAGGAGTTTACCCTCTTTTTAAGCTGTTTCATTATTACTGTTGTTAATATAAAATTCTGATTGTCTTCCAAAATCCCAAACCAGGAGTTTCAACTGAATATGGTTTTGGTGAGTCTCTTGTCATTGTTGTTTTAATGGAAGTTAAGACATGTGGTGTTTCTAAATTCATGCAAAAAATTGAATTTCTGGTCAACATCTTTTCCTTCAGCTTTGCTCAATTGAGATTTTTAACTGTAAAGAAAGAAGGAAGCACAAGTGAAGGACTGGAAGTCAATCAGGTTAAAATGTCTAATTAAATTATCAAATTAAACAGTAATTGTTTTTTTTAAAAAATATGGAGAGTCAAGAGGCTCCATATTTCAAGTAATTCTAACAGCAAATCTTCATATATTCAGGATTAAAAACTAACAGAGAATAAGCCACACACACAAACAACAAAACCAGCCAACCAAAAAACCAAAAATAATAACCAAAAAGAGAAAACAATTCCCACTGTCCTTCATTAGCAATTGCTGCTGCTGGAAATCTGAGCTATTCCCACGTCCACATCCCTGCAGCTCAGATGGACATTAGTGGGAGCTGATGGCAATAAAATACTCCTTAAATAATTAGTCAGATTTTGGGGGAGGGCTGAGGGGAGGGGAGCTGCTGGGTGCTGTTCAAACACTGTTTTCAGTGGGAGTTCTGTTGCTCTATAGGCAAACATCAGCCCCATTTTTGGCAGGAATTTCCATCATGATTGAAACAGTTTTGAAACTGTTTTTGGATACGTTGACTCCCTCACTTGGGCAGCACAGAGGGGTGGGATGGAGCTGTGGCTCTGAGAAAAAAGCCAGAGAAAACCATTAAAACCAAGCCAAAGACCATTAAAACTGGGATAAAATAGATGATGGAGAGCAAAATCAGATTTTTTGGGTATCAAAGATACCCAAAGTGGTTCTGTCTGAAGTTTCTGCATTAAAAAGCAGCAAAGAAACCACCACAAACCTCCAAAATGGGAGAGGTCTGGCATTGAAAACCATCAAGGCTGGCGTATTTGGGGGAAATCTGGGGTTTATTTTTTTAATCTTTTCCTTTGAGAACAAGCTCAATAAAGCTCTTGGTGTTGGAGGTTGAATGCAACAATCTCTATTATGAAAACACCATCCAAGTGCAATATTTCACAAAAAAAGCAAAAAAAAACCCTAAGCTGCATTAAAAATATTTTTCCCCCCAAAAGTATCCAGAGAAGCAGCCCAGTAAATAATGTCACTACAGGCTAAATAGGTTGGGAGATGATAAGTCTTTTATTTTTGCAATAATAGTAGCAAATAAAAAAAGGCCATTGAAAATCGGAACAATGTTCTTTATGTTCAAATAACAAATATAAATTTCCAAGTGGTTATCTCCATATTTCTTAATGGTGATGCATTCCCAGTTCTAACTCCAGCAAATACCCATTTTCCTTCCCGAATTAACTTATCCTATAAAGTAACAACGACTGATAGGAGGAATTTATAGTGAATATAGAGATTATTGATTCTTAATGTGGAAAGGATTCATAAAGCAAACATCAGCAGCAAAATATTTTTGCATTTTATTTTTATATTTATTTGGAGAGTCTATAACTGCAATGGCTTATTTTACTAAACTGAGAGAAGGTATAAAATGCTTTGGAATACTCTTAGCTACACAGGTAATGAGTGCTTAGATTATGGATAAAATGGGGTTTTCTTTGAGTACAATGCATTAAAAAAAAAACAGTTTAGGCTTTCTGAGCATCATCATTCAAGGATATTCAAGTATATTCCCTCTCCTCCAAGTGCAGCAAGGCCAAAGCATCACTCAGGGCTCTGTGCCAACAGTCAGAGATGGACAAACAACCACGAGTGATCACCTTACAAAGTAATCTGATTTTTATAACAGGTCCTTAACAGTCCTGACCCTCCCCTAAACATCCCTTTTAGACAAACATGAAAAGCAGTCAGAGCTTTTAAAGGGGAGCAGCTCCAATTCCATTTCCCAAGATTTTATATATATATATATATTTTTTTTTTTTTTTTTTTTTTCTGTAAAAGAAATCACTGCAGGAACACGAGACTTTTAAACTCACAAAAATAACTCAGCGTTGCCCTTTTAAATTGTTCCCACTGACAACGGGAGTCAGGGTGGCATTTGTTGCTGCAGATGCCAGCACACACATGTATCCATAATGATCCATCCCTGGGATGGCACAGTTCTTCTGTGCCTGCTACCTGTCAGCCTTGTACTCCAGAACCTTGAATATCAGTGACTCACTAATGTTTTATGATATTTTACCTCACTTTATGGGAGTCATTTATGACAGGACCAGAATGACATAAACTGCCATAAAGCAAAGCAATGCAATCACACAAATGACCATAAATCAAGATAGCAACAGAAAAAGGTCATAAAAAAGGGAAGAAAATTGGAGAAAACAACATTTTGAGTTCAGGTTCCGAAGTCTGGAGTTAGCAGCAGCGAACTGAGGCCAGATGGATGTGAGCAGGCAGAGAATTCAGTGTTCCACTGATACCAATCATTTTGGGAGGCACTGGCAGTGATGCATGGAGGGGCTTTTTGTTGCTTTTAAAGCTGTTGTGATGTGTAAAGAGTTTATTGCAAGAGTGTGAATGTGGTTTTTTTTCTTTTCCCTCCCGTGGAATTATCTGAGCTTTGTCCTACACCCCGAGCAATTCCCAGCTCGGGTGACCTTTGGAACAAACTCTTTTGTAATCTCTATTTAGGTCCTGTTTTAAACAAGGAATGTTTCCCTGGTAATCAAGGCCATCTGTAACAGGATGGGATGGTGATGCTCTAACCTTGGAAGGATTTTCTTGGTGTGGAGGAGCAGCTCCTAATCCAGGTGGGAATTGGGATGTCCAGGGGTGAAAACAAAGCAAAGACTCTGACTCCAGAAGGCTGAAAATGACTCATTTATTCTTGGGATGTGTCTCCCTTTTATACTATTTTACACAGACCAATTTGATTGGTGACAAAAAGACAAACCTCTTCAATCACATTGGTCAGACCAGAGGAATATCAAGAAGTCTCTCCTAGGGAAAAATATGTAAACAAATTTGCCTTTATCCACACAAATCTCTTGTTTACAGAAAATTTCACTGCAGTTATGGAGTAACTGCAATACAAATGTAAGATAAAATGCAAAAATAAATATAAAATATAACATAATATAATATAATATAATATAATATAATATAATATAATATAATAGGAAATAATAATAAATATAAAATAAATAAATAATAAATAATAAATTAACAATAAATTAACAATAAATTAATAATAAATTAATGTCGATGGTGATACCAGTGTCCAAAAATAAATATAAAAATATAATAAATATAAAAGTAATAAATATAAAAATAAAATGCAAAAATAGTTTGCCACTGATGTTTGCTTTATGAATCCTTTCCACATTAAGAATCAATAATCTCTATATCCACTATAAATTCTTCCCATCAGTTGCTGTTACTTTACAGGATAAGTTAATTCTGGAAGGAAAATGGGTATTTGCTGGAGTTAGAACTGGGAATGCATCACCATTAAGAAATATGGAGATAACCACTTGGAAATTTGTATTTGTTATTTGAACATGGAGAAATTTCAGGAAACCAAAACATCTCAGGCACAAAGCAGGGCTACACTGGGGTGCTCAGTGGGGACCAGAGAAATTCAGGATTGTGGGTTGTGGGGCTGGAGCTGTGGGTTTGTGTGAGGTCCCCTGGCTGGTGGGGACAGGGCCAGGGCCAGGTGACATCAGGGAGGACAAGGAGCTCAGGATCAGCCTAATGGGGCAGCAGGAGCTGTAAGCAATGAGGTGGAACGGGATGTAAACCACACCTTGAAGTTATACCCCCATAAAAATGAGAAACTGCTGGTGGTGCAGATAACAGCATTTATGAGGAGGATTTATGGGCTGCTCATGTGGTATAAATATATACAGTACACAAACACCAGTGGGAATAAATTCCACTGGACAACCCTGTTATTTTAACAGTAACCTTGAAAATATTATGTTATTTAACTGAAGAAAGTGTTAAAGGAACAATACATAATTTAATCTCCTCCTCTCCCCTGTCCAGCTCACCTCTGTTTTAGCAGCAGTGCTGTGGTAAGGGGAGCATTGAGATAAACATTGATGGTTAATTGCATTTATTTAACATCCCCGTGCTTCTCCATCCACCCCTTGTGCTTTCAGCCTGTTTCTGAAGGTGCTGAAGTGCTTGAAAAACTCTGAGGATGAATTTTTTATCCCTAATCTTGATCCAAGACCTCTAATTCCTTCCCTGCTGTGCTCCTCTGTTCCCGAGGTGAGTTGCTTTCCTCTCTTGTAGTATCACTTGTGCTCACAACTGCCAGAACCATTTCTGGTCATTTCTTTGAATTCTTCCTTGTCAGAAGACACCAGAGCAGTAAACAGAGATGACAGAAATGTAGCAGATAAGCAAAAAAAAAGGAAAAAAACCCGAAAAAAACAAAGAAAAAAAGCCAGAGCACTTGAGCTGAGAGCTCCTGAGCAGGGAGCTGAGCTGGGGTGGCAGGACAGCAAATTGAGGGGTGCAGCACAGGGGTGAGCAGCTCCTGTCCTGCCCTGTGCCCCCACAGCTCGCAGGGACAGCCTGGCTCCCTCCTTGTCCCTCCGAGGGAATATTTGGGATTCTGGAATCTCAAATTATATCTGGATAATAATGATGTCAAATTATATTATTATATCTGGAATATTTGGGATGGCTCCAGTTCCATCCATTTCAGAGCCAGGACAGTTTCACGTGGGAGTCCCACCCTGGTGATGCCTTGGGAAGGCTGAGCTGGAGCAGAGCTGGAGAATAAATAGATATTTATTGAAAGGCCTCCAGGATCCACCTTGGGCAGGACAGGGCCTGGTCAGGGCTACACCCAAGGTGGACCCAAAATGGTCACAAAATGGTCACAAAAGGGTCACAAAATGGAGAAAAAATGGACCCCAAATGGACACAAAATGGTCACAAAATGGACACAAAATGGACAAACAGTCATGACATCTCACACTTTGATAAGTTTTGGTCCATTTGCATATTGGGGTTTAATTGTCCAGTTCCAGCTCCAGGCTGTGAGGTCCCATCCTGCTTGTTCCTCCCTCCAGCCCAGCCTTGTTTGTGCTTTTGGGCTGAAAGTTGTCCTTGGTGTGCAGCAGGAGAAGGATTTGTTTTGTGTCCCTGCTGTGTGCAGAGCTGGGTGACACTGCCTGTGAGCTCAGAGCTGCCCCCCCGGGCAGCACAGAATGTGAAATACATTTTTAAGATAAAACTTGAGGCATCACTGGCAGAGAGGGAGGAGATCCCAGCAGGGAGAAGGGATTGGGGATCCATGAGGAGCTGCAGTCCCTGGGTGCTCCACCTCACCTTAATTCCCTGTTGATTCCCCATCCAGAGCAGGAGGCAGCATTTGGGGAAGGAAAATGCCAAGCCCTGCACTTTAGAAGAAAATCTGTTTGCTTTTCCAACCCTTTCCAGCTCCAATTTCAGGTGTAAATTCCCTTTCTCTGCCTGTGCTCCTGCTGCCAAGAAAGTAAACTAGGACAAGTTAACAGAGTGATCCAAGAGGAAAGGAAAAGCTGGGGTCTTAATTTTTGATGCAGTCTATGTGTTCTCATTATTACATTGTCTGTTTGTATTACTTTTGATTTATAATGTAATTGGGGAACTATAGAAATGTTAATGGGAAAGATACTGTTCTGAATATGACAAAGTTGTTTACTAATTGTTGCCTTTAACTTGGGCTAATTTCGTGGTATTGAAATATTTAAAAATGTTTTATTCCTTTATTTTTGGGTTGTCACGAAAGTGTTGTTTGGCTCCAACACCATCCTCAGATGAGCTGAGCTCCCTCCCCCCTTTAAAAGTAGGAAAATGGTGCAAATTAAAAATTTGTTGCACTGGGGTTCAATCTCAAACCTTTAGGCAAGCCCATCCATTTTGTTAAATATTTAGATGAGAAATTGCTGCTTGGCTGTTTATTTATTTATTTTTCCAACATCCCCCGTGCTGCTCATTATCTTAGGGGAGATGGAGAATATTGCAATGATTATTAGTAAGCCTGGTAATGAGATTACTGAACCATTTGCAGTTTGACTTTTTTCTTTTCTTTTTTTTTTTTGTGATGGGTAATTACTGGGGTTTTATTTACAGTGCCTTTAGAGGGTTTGGTTTTGGGTTTTTTTTTTTGCCTTTTAATGATTCACATTTATATCCTTTGTTCTTGGTGGAAGGGATAAGATTTTATTTCTGGGTGTTTTACATTTCTCCCTTCCTAACCCTCCACCTGAAATGAGTGTTACTCTTCAGATGGAAGAATGGAGCTCTTACCCTGCCAGGTGATCCCCACCCTGAAAAGTCTTTAATACCTGAGAAATCTGGCTGGTATTAATTGGGAACACTCAGTTAAATGGGATTATTTGTGCATTTATCCCCCTCCTGTGCTCAAGTCAATGGAGGGAGTCTCATCGACTCTCCCTGGCCTTGTCTGTCTCATAAATGTGATTTATGAATAGAAAACAGTGGAAGGGAAGAGCTGCTCTGCAGGCCTTAAATATCTCATAACTGGGAGTTGTTAAGGTTGGTCACATCATTGTCACATTTATGACTCCCATTCTCCACCGTTGCCCACTTTTCCTCCAAAACATTGTGATTTCAGCAGTTTCTGGAGCTTTTAGTGGAGGATTCCTGCTATGGAGGGGAAAAAAGAAGGAGAGATTTGGGGAAGTTACTGGGAGCAGGTACAGCAAAATCCTTGGGGAATGTGGAATAAAGAAGGTGCTCCAAGACTTATTCTGGAAGCAGAACCCTTTATTTAGAGATCACAGAGGTCAGACATGTGAAAATACAATATTTTTCTTTTTCTGTAACAATGAATTAAAGGTCTCCCATTGCCTCACTGGGCTCAGTTTCATTGGAACCTTTCAAGCTCTTTTTGTCTCCTTGTTTTGCCAGATTTATTTACAGCAGGTTCAATCCTAAATTCAGGTAGAAAGAGGCAAAAGTTTTATGCTTTAATCATGTAAATAGTGCACAGGCAAAAAGATGAAAATTTGGGTTAATATGTGACATTAAAGGTATGGCTCTAACCCAAGTTATTACTTAGAAATCAGCGGGATGTTTCATTTGTAAAAAATTGCGAGTTCTGGGATTCCTTTCATGTTCAAAAGCAGATCTGCATTGAACACTTGAAATTTATACAAACCCACAGTTAAAATGCCTTAAATGCAAAATTTATTTTTTCCTTCAGCAGCGAGCAAGTCTCTGGCTGTAAAAACCCCAAATCACACAGAACATTTCAGTTTAGCTGCAAAAATAAATAGAATGAAAAAAAAAAAGCCCCAAAAACAAAAGGACAAGAAGCTCCAGAATAATTGCATTTCCATGCAGAATAATGCCAAAACTAAAAACTTGTTTATTTTATCTCAGGATGTGCCTGTTGACTGCTTCATTACAAGAATAAAAGTGCAGCACAAAAGGATCCGTGACTTATGCAAGGGAATTCAAAGCCAGATCTCAAACACCCTGCCCATAACAGGAATCCATGACATGGATCTGTGCAGAGTCAGTGCAAGGGAGGGCAGATGATCACTCCCAGAATTTAACTCACATTCCAGCCAGGAGCTGTAATGCTGGATCCACCTAGGTCAGGATTAAGAACCCGACCTTCCCCTTTATTTGTGATGTGCCACGTGTTTGTGCTCCCCTGAGCTGAGGGTGTGTGAGCTGCTACACAGCACTGCTGCATTCTGCTCCTTTTTTTCCCTCTGAAAACACATCAATAATCTCACCTGAGGTGCACCAGGCAGTGACAGCACACACTTGATTTCTGAACCACTGCGTTAGAAAGGCAGAGAACCTCATTAGAATAAAACCTTTCTTAGAAAGAAAAAGGCCAAAAAAACCCTCCAAACCCACTTTATTGAGTAACCAGTGTTAATTTCACTCTGAAATCCCAGATTCAGCTAAGCTACCATCACCTTGTTGGGATAACTTGTTACACTGCTGGAATTTAAGCCCCAGTGATGGCCTGGGAGTAAACATCCTCCTGCACAGTGCTTAAAGGATGGGCACCCTGGGGTTTCTACCAAGCCTCCACCACCATATATCCATGCTGGGCTCATTCCTTCCCCTGCTTCTGAAGCACAATTAATCATCTCACTAAGGTGCCCTGTGTGGTCCATAATTAATGTTGTACATTGACTGGGGGAGAGAGCTTTGGGGGGGATCTGGAGGATCCAGAAGAAATATGGCACCTCCTTTATATTCCACAGCCAGCTGGAGTTGGGTCTGCCTGGTGAGGCTTGAGCTGCCCCAGTTTGAAAGATGAGGAGTGATGAGGACGTTTCTTTTCCATCCCTTGCCCCCAACACTTGGAGTATTCTCTCTGTTCAAACCCTGCCCCCGGTGCTAATTTTTGCCAAAAGGGAAAGAGAGGGTGAAAAAATCATTAATTCAATTTCTCACTGGTTTGCCTCTGGTGATTGCTGTCACTTCAGGTAATAGCCTGTCTGTGGTTCTGACCCAATTCTTACACCAGTCCTTCCATACTCAACCAATTAATCTAATGGTTCATTAATTGCAAACATCTGAAATCATTAGAACCTGATTGAGCACAAAAGCATCAAATCCTGCTGAGCTGCGACTGCTTAGCCAGCAAATGGTCTCATTGCAAAGGAATGTCAATGTTTATAGTAAATGTAACCTAAACTAGGGTGTTCATTGACATATCCCTCCATTTGTATACAACGGCTCTGACATCTATCAGTTCAAGAGTGCATGATTTATCCACTGCTATATCCTGGAACTGACAAGCCAAAGATTACAGCTTAACCTACATGAAAGCAGAGGCTGTATGTATTCCTAAAATAAATATTTAGTAACTGACAAGCTCTGGTTAATATTAATTCCTGATAGAAAGCAGTCAATTTGAGCTTGCTTCATGCCAAAATCTATTTGTATTTTGTAAATCATTTTTCATGAATGCAGTCTAGAAGATCTCGAGGAAATGTGTGAGTGGGGGTGGGTGGCTGCAGCAGTTGTGTTTTTTATCTCCCACATCTGCATTGAGGAGAGCCCTGGGAGGTGGGGCAGAGCTGGGGAAGGGCACACGCAGCCCTGGGATGGGAACTGGATAAATGGAGACTTGATGGAGTGGATTTAGTGAGTGTGAAAGATGCCAAGTGGGCGTTGTGGAGTTCTGAAGGCTCCTGTTTATCCAGGGGCAGGCAGCACAGGTAGCACTGAGCATCACTGCCAAGTGGCATCAGGGATTCCTCTGTCACCCCGATGTGGAGACAGGTCCAGACCTTGTCACGTGCGCTCACCATGTCTGTGTCTGGCTGGGATTTTTCCCTTTTCCTTTGCTGTTTTTCTTTTCAGGGCTCTGCTCTGGCTGACAAGGTGGTGATGGCTCAAAGGCTGGACCTGATCTCAGAGGCCTTTTCCACCCTCGGTGGTTCTGAGATTCCTCTGTTTGTTTTTAGAGGCTACTGATTGTCCTGCTGATAGACAAAGAGGGAAAGAGATGAAAACGTCCATGAGGATGTTCCTGAGCACTGCCACTCCCCAAAATGTTCCTGCCTTGCTGCTCTGGTGACAGCTGCCTTCCCAGTTTGGGACCACTTGTCACCACTGTCACCCCATGGCCGTTTTAAGGGGGGAAGTGACATTTTCCTGTTGGACACATGCTTTGGCAGATGTCTTCACAGGAAAACTGAGTGAGCTGCTCAGGTTGTGTCCATCAGTGTGAAACTTTGTGCCTGATGCAGATGTGAGTCCGTCCTGCCCCTGCACAGGACAGCTGCTGATGGCTGGGGTGACAAGGGGAGCTCTGCATGTTCATCAGACAGATAAAATATATCTATATTACATATACAATACAGGTGAATACACCTGCCTAGGTCTGCATTTTATCCCCTAAAGTACCTCTGACATCAATATGTGTGTGTGTAACTCATCCCTGGGCTCCTAAAAGCCCTCACTGAGCAGAAAAAAAAGGACTGGTTCTGTCCTTTCCATCAGACAGGATAAAATGGTGAATACACCTGCCTGAGTCTGCATTTTAGCTCCTAAAACACCTCTGATATAAATGTGTGTGTAACTCATCCCTGTGCTCCTAACTGGGCAGAAAGGAGAGGACTGGTTCTGTCTATCCCAACCTGCAATCACAGCCAGCAGCCCACACACTCTGGTGCCCAGCACTGAAATATTCCCATTAAAAGCTGGATAATCGGGGTGCAGAGTGACCCCAAAGTGCTCAAACACCTACCCGTGTGAGCAGGATCCCTCTGCTCCTGCAGACCCCGGCAGGGAGAGGCAGCAGGGAGAGGGAAGGGGCCGGCAGTGTGCTCCTGGCAGGAGAGGAGCACTGTCAGTAGCCCCTAATGATCCAGGGCAGTGGCCTGAGGAAGTCCTTGGAGTGTGGTTTCCTTTATCACTTTTACCGGGCTGCCCTTTGGGGATGAGTTACGATCTGCTGGTTTGATCTTTTGTATTGTGCGCGGGGGTTATTGCACCTTTTAGTTCCTGACAACAGCAGTAAAGCTGCCAAGTATTACTTAAAGTGTGGGAATGTTTATAAGAGCTCAGCAAAGGAGGGCGCCTGGTGTTCCGAGGGATGGGGGAACCAGAAACATCAGCAGCCACCGGCAAATCGGGGTGCTGGGAGCAGCACCTCGATGGGAATGACCTTTCCCAGCTTCTGGAATGAGCCTTTATCAGAATCCCAGGGCCAGGAGCAATGGAAATCATAAAAAAACCACAATTCCAGCCCGTCTATGTTCTTATTTTTAAGGAGAACTGCGGTGATTCTCCACATTCCTGTGTGTTTCCATCCGCTGCAGATGAAATCCCAGAGCATGTTTGTTCTGAGCAGGAAATTTTCGGGTTTTTTTGACAGTGTTCTAATGGAATCATAGTTCAAAATATTCAGTGAAAACATTACGCTTCCCCCATCATTAAGGTGAATTTTGTTTGCATGCTCTTTTCCCAGAACACTGATGTTAATTTTTGCTTAACTTTAGTCTTACAAGGTACGAAGCAATTTAACAGACTCGGTAACCTTTCATTAAAGTTCAGCGCAGTACTTAAGCGTGTTGGGTGCATTAATTGTTAGCTGACAGCTATTATTTCTGCGGAACCCTTTTGTAGGAAAATTTCTGCTTGATGGATTGGATTTTACAAAATTTGCATTTCACCGAGCCAGAGTTAACTGGTATTTAGAGCTGCGGCAGGTATTTAAATTGGAAAACAATCGTGCTTTAAACTATTGTTAAATATCTGGTAAAACTATGAAACTTGTTTGGGATAAACTTGATGGTGGAGCTCATATCCCTGCTGGTTTTGACATATCACTATAACAAAAATCGGGTTTAAGATCCGAATAGAACAAAATATTCGATAGAAGTGAAGTCTGCAGCCAGTCCTGAGTGCTGGAAAAGTAGGAAAATGAGCAATTTGGTGAGTTTCTAAAGCCGAAATTAAGAATACACAGCTGTATTTCTCTAGGATGCTGTTGGGTGCTGTAACGCAGGGTGAGCAGCTCTCCCGGGAGCCGGTGGAATTTCTCAGGTAGTAAATTCCAAGGCTTTAATGGATCAGCAGAGTTTTCCTGGCTCCTGACTTTGCAATGACCCTGGCAGGCAGCAGCCTGAGCTCCTGGAGCTCTGCACCGGCCAGAGGAGCATCAGGGGTCGGGCCGGGTCACACCCTGGAGTGGCACCAGGGATGTCTCAAGTTTTATCTTAAAAATGTATTTCAGGTTCTGTGCTGCCCAGGGGTGCAGCTCTGAGCTCACAGGCAGTGTCACTCAGCTCTGCACACAGCA
>JBBMKD010000067.1:13270000-13280188 GCA_037834095.1 Argya squamiceps
CAAGCAGGATGGGACCTCACAGCCTGGAGCTGGAATTGGACAATTAAACCCCAATGTGCAAATGGACCAAAACTTATCAAAGTGTGAGACCTCGTGACTATTTGTCCATTTTGTGTCCATTTTGTGTCCATTTTGTGACTATTTTGGGTCCATTTTGGGTCCATTTTGTGTTCATTTTGTGACCATTTTGGGTCCATTTTGGGTCCATTTTAGGTCCATTTTTTGTCCGTTTTGGGTCCATTTTGGGTCCACCTTGTGTGTAGCCCTGGCCAGGCTCTTGTCCTGCCCAAGGTGTACCCAAAATGCCTTTCAATAAATCTCTACTTTATTCTCCAGTTCTGTCAGTGTGTTCCAGCTCAGCCTTCCCAAGGCATCACCAGCTCAGGGGAGACACTGGGAAAGGAAAAGAGTGGAAAACACCAAATCTCTGAAAAATGAGGAGGAGGAGGAGCTGAGCATGGTAAAAGAGGGGTGAAGCACCTTGGGAAGAGCACAAACCCCTGTTTGAGCCAAAATGCTCCAGGAGAGAGAGCAGAGCAGCAGCAGGGGCTGGGATAAAAAATAAAAATCAAAAAAAGGCAAAGCTCACACAGAGTAAATGAGGACAGTGGATCTATCAGCCCGAAGGCATCTGGCTGATTTTGTTCACCCACAGTGCTGGGAGGGCTGGGGATGGAGAAAGAGGAAACGAAATTGTCCAACCAAGAGGATGAGCTGAGCTGAGGGAGGAATTATAGAGCACAGAACATTGACGGGATCAAGTGACACACGGGCATTTATTGCTAAGTATGGAGCACTAGGTCTGTGTTGTTGAATGCACTCTGATTTTATCTTTTTTTTCTGATTTTAATCAGCAGAAAATGCTCTGATTTTATCAGCATTATTGTCATAAAATAATGCTAATTTTATCAGCATTAGCAGCAGTTGATTTTTTTTTTAAAATCCACATCTCTGCATTCTCTCTGATCACAGCTCCATCCATGCCATCATCCTTCCTGGTTGCCAATACATTCCTTACATTCAGTGATATCTTGTGACACAGAAATCCAGGAAGAGGTTTCTGAAGAGTCATGACCATAAATATATAAAAAATATAAAAATAAATGAAAATAAATAGATATAACAATATATTAAAATATATAAATAAATATAAATAAATATAAATAAATATAGATAATATAAATAACTATAAATAACTCTAAATAAATAATAAATAACAATAAAAATAAGATCTAAAAATAGATATACAAATAACAGCACTAATATTGTGTTATTACTATTTTTTACTTAAGTGGTTAAAAAATGTAACTCAATTTTTCAGTAACGACAGAATAAATTAATATTTTTTTGATTATGTCAAAGATCTGAGCAGAAGTTGAGTCATGCCTACCTATTGGTAAATCAATTATGTGCTGTAATTTGGTAAATTTAGCTGACTTGAACCACTAATCTTGGATGCTTTATTAAATACAGGAGAGTAGCAAGAAATTCCTTAGATCATCAGGATTATCTCACCAGGAGTGGAAAGAGAATTTTACCTCCTTCCGTATCCCAGAAATCTGATGGGGAAAGGAAAGACACAGAAAAGTGAGTTAATTATTCAGGAAGGAGTTTCCTCTTCAGCAAATTCCTCTCCCAGCTCATCCAAACCTTGTCACTCCACAGTTTCTAATTTTAGGAAGGATTTGGATAGCAGGTCAGAACTTTTAACATTTCCCTGCAGAGCCCATGGCACAGAAAATGCTCGAGTTATTTTCACTTCTTCATTAATTAAGGGCTCCATAAGTGTCTCATGGTGAGAACCCACACCCTCAAGTCCTTCCTGTGCTCTCTTCCTTCAGAAATGTTCTTTGTTTTTATGCTCAAGAAGGGAGGAAGGAGAAATAACTCAATAATGCTGCAATTTTAGCATCATCCACCCCACTGTCCTTTCCATTCCCATGAGTGCCTTATCCCACAGGTCCCTGCATCTGTCACAGGATGGGCAGGAGCCCCTGGGGTGGAATTCAATCAATACCCTGACCTTCAGCAAAATCCTTTGTTTGTATCAAGTAGGCAATGAAAAAAAATCATATTAAATGGAAAAAATAGCATTTTCGTGATAGGATACAGAATCCATGGATGGTGAGTTTGGGCACTGCCTGGGAAATGGAGACTGTGGGGTAGAAAACATGGAAATCTGAATTATTGTCATCCAGACTGCTCGTGACCTCTGGGGTGTTTGTGGGACAGGGGCTGAGGTCTGTCACATTTACACTTTGCACTGAGGTCACCCACACACAGGCAGTGATCTGTCCAAGGTGTAATATCTGTTGGGAAAATGAAAATAAAAAGGAAGCAGAGCTCATTTAGAGCATCTTCATTATTGGGTGTGGCAGAAGAGGAAAAGAAGATCTACAAAGAGATCACGTGGGGCAGAGCTGGAGAGATCAATTTTACATTGGTTAAAGCAGAAAATTGTCCATATTTTCATAAGGGAATTGTCATAATTGTGCTCTCATGTTTTTAAAATGAAGCATTCCCCAAGGCAGTGAAGGCTGGGGAAAAATATCTCAGTTAAAGTGCTGGGCTTTAAAAAATATAAAAAGTGGGTTGGTCACTTGTGTGGTGCTCTGAGAGTTGGAGTTAGAGGAGTTGAGACAAAAAGTTGTTTTTGGGATGTGCTACACACCTTATGATGTTACTGGACTGGTTGGGAAATGTGGAAAAATGTGAGCAGGAATGTTAGCAAGCAATTTGTTTGGGATTTTTTTTGGTGAAAATTGTATTTTGATTGAAATTTTGGAACAATTCTATAAAATAAAAGCATTAAGTCTTCAAAATTCCTGCTGAAGCCAAATTTCTTCTGGAAATGTTCTAGGAGTGGATCACAGGGATGCTGAGGACAACAGGATAACTCCTCCAACAGCTTTGGAAATAGAGGAGTCAAAGGAAAACACACTCAGTTCACACTCTGTTACCTTGATAGATAGATTTTATTTCTTCATCTAACACACATCTCCAAATGAGGCAGCTTCCTGATCAAATGGTGTTTCTATATCAGAATATCTGTGGTTTAGTCTACCTTATTTGTAGATCAGGTAGGGAGATGCAAAATTCAGGATCCCAGCTCTATGGCCATTTTCTTGCCAAAAGGTGTTTGAAGAAAATTTTACATTATGAAATACAAAAGTCATATTTGGGGAAAAAACCTATCTTAGTTAACTGTCCTTTTGAGTTCTTTATAAACTTTGGTATTTTTTGCACACTCAATACTAACAAGAGATGACCAAAACATTCCACCTTCAACTTGTTTTAATATCAATTTTTCCAACAAAGGGCGAAGAAAGAGTAAGAAGAATTTATAAAACATGAGAAGTTTCTTGAAAGGAAATAGATAAACAGGAAATATATCCATTTTCCCCTGCTTTTATCATCTCAGATCCTAAAGACAGCTTGCATTCTTCATTGACAAACAGAGAGCCACTCCAGGAGTGTAATCATAGTAAAACTCACAGCCAGGATAATGTACAACTGGAATTCTGTCTGGAGGAGCTGAGGTATGCCTTGGAGGAATGCATTAGATGCTATGGTTAATTAACTAATTTACTCAATCAAGTTTAACAGTGGTTTTAACTTTAATGGCGCCATTACATTTTAATATGAAAATAACAGGCTGGGTTCCCTGCAGCCCGCCCCCTCCCCAGCATCCCCTGCACAATTGGGTTTTGATTTGTGCACTCTGAAACCTGCCTGTGATGCCAGCAGAGGAATTCCAGCCTGTGCAGGAGCCCCCTCCGTGCCCACCCTGCACATCTGTCACCCTGGTCTTCTTCAGCCTTCTGATGTTTGCAGTTTTGTAGTGGAGTTTCTCACAGATTTTCAAGTAAACAAAAGTAATATGTTATTGTAAATTGTTCTTCTTGTTTATCATTCCTCCATGGAGGAGGGACAACACTCCTCTCTTGAGGAGGGGCAATTGATGGACTTCTAACTTGACCAGTGTGGTTGGAGAGGTGGCAACCTCATCCTCCAATCCCTGATCATTGTCCAAAATCTATATAAATTGAGATAGAAAAATAAACTTCCCTCTTTTTTGCCCTGATGACTTGACTGCGTGCGTGTCATTAATTTCGTGTCCTACACCCACACACACCCAGCCTGCATCCCCCAGTGTAGCCCTGGTTTGTGCCTGAGATGTTTTGGTTTACTGAAATTCTTTTCCCAGGGAATTTTCTGGAAACAGGAGAAATGTTTTTGTAGCTGTACCTTTGTTTTCATTCCTTTTCCTAGGAGGAACTTCTGCTCTGACCAATGTGAGTGAAGAGGTTTGTCTTTGTGTCACCAATCAAACTGGTCTGTGTGAAATAGTATAAAAGGGAGATACATCCCAAAAATAAAGGAGTCATTTTCAGCCTTCTGAGCTCAGAGTTTGTGTGGTTGTGGTGTAAAGCAGTGGGTCACACCAAGGGGACCAGGATGAGGGCTGGCAGCAGCAGCAGCTGGAGGAGGCACAGATTCCTGGTGGCAGAGCAAACCCCCCTGGGCACCCACCCCCAGCTGATAACAGATCCCATCTCATCGTGGCAAGGCCCAGTAAATCACAGCTAAACACTCACATCCCATTTTATAGAGAAATTTTTATTATCGGAGGCACAAAGGCTGGACTTTGGAGATTAACTGGGAAAAGTTTTACGAGGCAGTGGAGATAATGAATCACAAATTCCATCAGGGTGAACCTCCCGTGCTGGATCCCAGAGCAGCTGTCTCCTATTTGCTCTGTGTGCATTTTGCTACCAGTAATTTTGTCATCAATTCTCATATTTTGTTTAAACATATTTGTCTTTTGGACAAGATAGGTCATATTTCACCCGTTTGATGAATTTTCTCCTTGGTCCAGTTTTACAGGATTTGCACTTAATTAATTGCACAACCTTTAATTCGACAGACTGTTTTTAATGGTTGTGTAGTTTCAAATGCATATACAGGGAGAAATTTCAAAAAGTAATTGTTTTTATGCCACTACCATTGAAATTTGCAATTATTAAAATACACAGATAATGGCACGGAATTCCTTAGCTGATGATATTAAACATGCACCAGCTTTTAATGCAGATTTTTAGGGGGAATTTGGGGTGCGATCTCTATATAGGAACAGAGAAACTGCAGAATTTGTAGAAACTCACAGATTCCACTTGGCAAATTTTGTGCTTTTGGCGAGATGAGCCCAGATTTAACTTTTTTTTTCCCAGAATTATGCTGCAATTCCATGAAGGTTGGGTGATGAGACTACTTGATCAAGCTGAGAACACCTTGCATTATTTAAAGTACAAAACAAATTTCATATTTCCAAATCTGGGGAAAGCCCAGGGGAAGGGCAAACCCACCTTTTCCTAGAGGAGCTGAGCTCTGACAGCCATGGGTCTCTTTAAAAACTCCTTTAGTTCTGAGCAGGCTGGCAGGAGAGGGCCAGCTCACCCTGCAGATGTGCCCATCAAATGTGTTTGTCACAGGCACCAGGCTCCTCCACGCCTGCTAAAAGGCAAGACAGCAAGGAGTAGGCAAAGGTCAGTCCCTGTCAGCTCTCTGGAAATGTAATTGTAGTGGCAGTTTTTCCAGGCTGCCTCGTTCCCTAGCAACTTTGGGTGTGCAGGGAAGAGTTAAATACATATTGCTCAGGGTGGCTTTTTTTCCCCCCCTAATTTTGGCAATGGGATTTTATTTATTTATTTATTTTAATGTGATTTTGCTTTATTTACTGGCCTTTGTGTATATTTGGAGGTTTGTGTGCATAAGCTGTGAGCTCCCTTCAGCAGTTGTGTGAGGCTTCAGAAAGAAAACTGTTCCTGAGGACTGACTGACTCCTGAGTTGGAGGATAATCATGATAATTAATCTAGATCCTGGCTGCTTTTGTGATGTGGCTCTGAACAAAGGTAATTTGTGAAACAAATTCCACACAGCCTCTGGTTTTGATGTTGGTAGGGATGAGCTGCCATCAGGGTCTGACCTGGTATCACGGGGCACTTGGAGAGATCTTTTGTGCTGGTGGTGATTAGGTGGGGAACTCTCAAAGTAGAGATGTCTCAAATCCCTCCTGCTAATGACAGCCAAGAGAGGAATGATTTTAAGGCAGATTTTTATTCAGAGGAATGAATTTAGGGACTAAGCCAAGACATTCAACTCCAGTGCAATTCCTAGGAGTTGTCCCCACTTACACAAAGGATGAATTAAACTCATTTATCACATTGAAACACAAGACAAAACGTGGGGCTCACGTGTGTGGGGACTGGCAGAGCTCCTCTGGCCATGAAGTGCTGAGAGAGATTTGCCCAGCAAGGCCCAGTTTGGGGCTGTGGGATGGTCCCAGTCCCAGAGCCGGGGTGGGAATGGCCAGCAGAGCCTGCAGATGTTAAGTGACTTTGAGCTGCAAGTCAGTTCTTTGAAAAAGCTTTCTTTGGGGCTGAAATGTAATGGCAGGAAATTAGCTGTTAATCCTGTCTTCTCTTGGACAGACCAGACATGCATAATAAACTCCCCTTCGCCTGCCCAGTGATTCAGCTTGACCTGAGAGAAAACAGTTTCTTCCAAGAAAGACAATGTTTATGAAGTGCAGCCCCAGCTCGGCTCTGGTGATTGGAGACACATGGATCAACCTGTGTGAATGTGGGATGGCTGTTTGAAAGGAGTTCTGCTGGGGAGGGCTGGGATCACCAACCCTGCGAGAATCCAACCTGCAGCACCAGCTTCACGTGTTCCAATGCTGCCTCCAAACTCACAAACCTGCCTCCAAACTCACAAACCTGCAACCAAACTCACAAATCCACATCCAAACTCACAAATCCACATCCAAACTCACAAACCTGCCTCCAAACTCACCCACAAACCCAACATCCAAACTCACAAATCCACAAATTCAAACTCACAAACCCACACCCAAACTCACAAACCTGCATCCAAACTCACATACCCACATCCAGACTCACAAACCCAACATCCAAACTTACAAACCTGCAACCAAACTCACTAAAAACCCAAATCCAAACTCATAAATCCACATCCAAACTCACAAATCCACAACCAAACTCACAAACCCAACATCCAAACTCACAAACCTGCCCCCAAACTCACAAATGAAGGAACTTTGGGAACCTGGGAGAAGCCCTTTCTCTGAGCAGGAGAATCCATTCAACCTTGAGTTCTTTCCTCTGGTGGGCAAACATTAAATCAGGCACAGTGAGGGGATCCCAGGCAATTCCTGCAGCTTCTGTCAGTGCCCCTCAGGCAGCAACCCTGGGAAAATGAAAAGTGATAGGGAAATAAAACCTGAATACAGGTCCTTTCAATTGTGCTGTAACTTGAGAGGGGAGAATATTGGGGTGGGAATAAGGAGTTTGTGAGAAATGCAGGATGGAGGGATGTGAGGGATGAGCCAGCTCCCTGCAGAGAGGGCACTGCCCAGCCCTGCCCCTCTGGGGTGGCTGCAGACAAGGATTTAGGGGTATTTATGGGGATTTAGGGGGATTTAGGGGTATTTATGGGTTTATCCTTCAAACAACAACCCACAGCTCTGCCCAGGCTTCTCAGTCTGGGGGCTGGAGGAGACATCAACACAGAAATCAGTGGGAACCTTTGTTCCTCTGCTGATTCCACCCGTTGGTGAATTCAGAATCACAGAATGTTCCCACAAGGATCATCAATGCAGCTCCTGGCCCTGCCCAGACACCCCAAAATCCCACCCTGGGCATCCCTGGCAGTGCTGCCCAACCTCTCCTGGGGCTGTTGAAGGTTTGCCGCAGTGCCCATTCCCTGGGGACCCTCTGGGGAAGAACCTTTCCCTGAAATTCCACCCAAGCCCCTCCTGGCACAGCTCCCCGGTGCTGTTTGTGGTGAATTCAGCCCCACAGACCCTTCAGCCAGGCCCAGGGTGGGCACAGGGTGGCTGGGAATTGTTGCTGTCACCCCATGCTCGAGGTGCTCCCTGTCTCCCCTCAGGAATTGTGCTTTATTCCTGCACTCCCTTATCCCTAAAAATAGCAGTGCTGCAACATCTGCTTGTTTAAGTAGTTCCACTTGGCCCTAAATCCATCAGGTTCTTGTAAAAAGGACTTTAATAGGTCATTTTTCGAGTGAAGGGCTGGGAGTTACTCAAACTCCTTGGGCTGGGAAATAGCATTACGTACTTCTCTGTTCCACTGGTTAATTATTTTTCTTTTTAAAAAAAGAATAAGCTGTTCTGAAATTTTAGTGAAACCAAAAGGAACCGAAGTGAAATTCATATGCTAGGCCTTGTGAAATGTAAACTGAGTTATAAACCTACAGAAAATGGATTTTATTGTGGAAATGTAAACTGTCCCCTAAGCATAGCAGAGGGAGGTGAGGCTGTAACAACATACAAGTAAGTAATAAACAATAGCCAGTATTATATCAGATGGCTGGGTACAGCTAGAAATGTATCTGTTTGGCTGTTGAATTATCCCCAAATTTGAATTATGGCCATATAATTCAAATTATCCCCTTCCAGCCATATAAAGCCTGACAGACATATTTTTTTAATATACTTCTTGTGCTGTTTTGCATTATGTCACATCCTCCAGCATTGAAACCACAGCTCTCCCAACATGATTCATCAGAAATCAGGGGGGAAAAGGAGTTGAGATCTGATATACTGAGCCCTCTTAAATTACAGAGCAGCTTCAAGTGCGCTGTGTGAGACACAGGCAGGGTGAATAAGTATGTCTGGGGCTGTCATGTCCATGAACTGGGAAACTCACTGGCTCACTGAATCATCCCCTGCTCCTCCTGCTCATCCATCGACACCCAGAGAACCAGGCTGGGCTGGCCCAGATGAAAGGCAGAGTAATTCAGAGCCAGCTGTAATTCTTTATAAAACATCCAGCGAGTATTTTTGTTGACTCCTGCATGACATTTCCAAGGTGGCTGGGAAGCCGGGCCATTTGTTACACGGGATCCGGATCAATAGAAAAGCACAGAGGAAAACAAGTCGAGTTAACATCCAGAGGAAAGGACAGGACAAGTTCCAAGTTTGCACATCTCAGCTGTGCTCGGTGTACATTTCAGGGGAACATCCTGTTCTTCACAACGTCATCTGCAATTACTGAAAAATATGGAGCATGAGGAAAAGCTACTGCCTTATGAATCTGTAATTGTCGGGTTTGACCAGTGGATAGAACAGAGGAGTTTGCTCACCATTTTCTCACCCTTTTCTCACCCTTTTCCCTCTGTAGCTTTTCTGTCTGTGCTCCCATTCCACAGACACCGAGTGCTCTGGCACACCTGAATTCCCCCTTTCCCTGTTGCCAGCTGCTTTATCACCCCCAAATTTCTTCATTTTAGCATATGAGAGAATATAATACATCCGAAAAGACCTATATATGTATCTTTTTGTCAGACACGATCTGTTGAAGTTGAAAATCATTTTCTTCATTGGTTCTCAAATAATCTTGATCAAATTTCATGGTAAAGACTCTTGCTGACTTCAGGGGCTAGAGGACTGAGAGTTTTCAGGGAGTCTGGGCTCACGTTTCCAGATCTGATTTGAAAGCCAGCTTTTCCAACATCCCTCGTTTGATTCAGAACCTTGTACAGACTCAGGACTTTCTTCATCTCGTTTTAAGGATCAAGTGTATTCCCCTTGTGTTTGGATGCTGTCCTGGCTCAGGGAAGTTTATAACCAGGCTTTCAGTGTGTCCTATATTAAAAGATGGAAGGGTAAAAAAAAATTGCACCTCATAGGTTTGCCCACAAGAATTGCTCCTGGCTAAGATTTAAAAGAATTAACACATCACCTGGACTTTGCATGTGAAGTTTTAACTTTTTTGATAAACAGCAAACTCATCTCCTGCTGCGCCAGCTATTTTTAAACCCACCTTGTGAGTATGCTTTTTTTTATTGCTTTATACAGCATATCTGATTCTCTCTAAAGCACAAACTAAAAAATCTATCGGGCTGTCATTTGCTGCGGAGTGCCATCTATCATCATGCAGCTTGGCAGCTGTAATGCTGAGCGGGGAGGGGGGAGCCGGAGCAAGAGGAGCAGTCAAGGACTTTTCACATGTAGCACCAAAAAAAAATATAATAAAAAATTAAATAAATAAAAGCCCCTTGTCACAATTATTTATGGCTCTTGCTGGGGCACATAATAGGACACATAAAACCTCTGTTTCGGCGAGGAGCAGCCTCCCAAACAA
>JBBMKD010000067.1:13299561-13327019 GCA_037834095.1 Argya squamiceps
TTCCTTTCCTTTCCTTTCCTTTCCTTTCCTTTCCTTTCCTTTCCTTTCCTTTCCTTTCCTTTCCTTTCCTTTCCATTAATATTGATATCCATCAGCATTTTATCCTGGTGAGGGTGTAAAGCACTGGCTGAGAACAAGGAAGGAGAGCTGCTGGAGCCATCCCAATGGTTTCTAAAAGCAGTTTTCCCTGTGGTACATGGGGTATAAAATTATCACGCTGTTGATGGAGCTGGAGGTTGCTCAGAGCAGCCTTGAGAGGCCTCTTGGAAAAGCAGCAAAGCAAATGGCAAGCCACATATTGTAAAGTAACAAGAAGAATTTTTATTATTGCTTTTTTTTCCCCCCCCTTTTGTATTTTTCTTACCATTTTGATCAGGTGTACATTGTTTATAACCCCTCGTTTACCGGCCCCAAATATCATTACAACGTCTGCACCATGATCTATGGTTGGTTGTTACCCTTTTAATGGATAAAAAAAGATTTAAGTACTTCATTCTGTTGCATTTTGACAGCTGTTAGCCATCATTTTTCCATTCACCTGCATTTAGCAATCCCATAAAGGGAGGCAATCTCAGAACTAACAAGAGCTGGGCACTGCAAGGTGATAATTCTGTATCACTTTGGCCTATAAATACCTGCCAGGCTGGGGGCTGAGTCAGCAGTCTGTAACAAAGTGGCAGCCGTGCCCTTTTATCTGTGTGAGTGTTTCACAGCAATTGGACTATCAGCCCCTGCAGTGAAAATCCATAGTATCGATCAGGCTATTTCTCCACTGTAATTCTTTTGTAGGAAATCCCTGATGACAAATTTTATCTGCACCACTTTTTGATTGCTGGTTTGATGTAAGCGATCTCCAAGGGCAGAGTTAAGCTCCTGGCCGTTCCACATTATCAAGCACCAGCTTTATTTACTGAAACTACACTTGTGGTCACCAACCAAAACAAAAAAAAAAATAAAAATAAAAATAAAAATAAAAAAAAGAGGGAGAGAGAAAGGGGAAGGAGGAGGTGGAGGAGGCTGAAAATTAAAAGCAAAATAATATTTCAAAGTGCAGGAAGGGGTGAAATCACTCGTATCGGCTGCTGGATTGTTAAGTAAAGCATGTCCTGCATTAATAAATGCACAAACAGGAGAAATACCTTTGGATAAAAATCTCTGTGGGACACAGGGCTGTGGATTGGGCTTGGAGCTGATCCTGCAAGCTGTCCTTCATGGGAATGGTCCCACAGGACCCCGCTGGGAGCCCACCGTGCTCATCGGCCAGCAGGATGTGATTTCATCCCATTCCCAAACTGGTTTTATTCCTGCTGAGCTGGCTCAGGGTGCTCAAGGCAGGGTTCTCACACAGATTTTCCTGTTGTGATCAGAGCTGAGGTGTTCCCTGTGGTCCCCAGGGACATGGGCAGGGTTCTGCTCACACTCCAGTGCAAAGCTCCAGGTACAAAGCTCTGGTTGAAATCTGCTCACAGCAGAAACTCGGATTAATGGTACCACCCTGTGGATTGGCTGATGCTCTTTAACCTCTAAATTTAACCTGGAAACCCCATCAAAAGCAGCTCACGGATTTCACCCTCAGCTGAGTGAGGGTGGGGAGCCTCAGATGCTGCAGAACACAGAAACACAAACAGAACACAGGCATTCAAAATTCACTCCAGCTCTGATTTCAATGTAGGCTATTGTCTCAGCAGAGTTGTCACAGATTACCCCTTGGACAGCCACGTTTCTAATTTCTGCCTGGCTGCTGAATGAATTCCTGAGCCCTCAGGGAATGAATTCCTGCTCCTCAGAGCAGTGGCTGCCGTGGCACGTCGGGGTTACTCACGATGACTCTGCAGAGATGTTTTCCTTTTGCTGAAGTAATGCAGCATGAAGCAGGGAAATGATGTCTTGTGTTTTCCTGCAAAGCCCTGAGTCACTGGCGTGTCCCAAACACGGCACGTGCAGCCCAGCATCACTGAGGGAAAATCATCCAGCTCCAGTTTGGGGGTTTTTTCACCCAAAGCGTGTTAAGCACAAAACTAAAAATAGCTTTGCATAGCAATGAGATCTCCATCAAGGAAATATCTGTTTGTACTGCCGGGCTCCTGCCTCTGACTGTGTCATTCTGCTAAAATTCAGTTGGCTGGAAAATGTATATCTTTGGCTGGAAACATACATCCAGAGGTGTGTGTTTACTGAGCAGCAGATATTGGATTAGGCATGGAGCCAGTCCAATTTCATGACTGCACCTTTGAAAAATTGTCTGATTAACACGGAGAGGAATAATTGTATGTGAAAGGAATAGTAAGCATTGCCCACTAGAATGGATTTTCAGCAAATAATGTGAAATACCTTGTCCATTTAGAACCCTATCCCAATGAAAGCACTTAAATAATTTTCTTAAGCAATAGCTCAGATTAAATAAATCATTAGCAAGTAAGTATTGAGAATAATTGAGATTATTTGGGAGAAACTATTTTGGCTTTTTATACAGTTGAGCACATTCCAAGGCTGAGTAAGTTAAAAGTTTGCAAATTCGATTCATAAAAGTAGAATCATAAAACCCAAAGAGAAGACAATAAGATTTCCAGGGGGAGTCGAATGAATTTAAAAATCAATGAAATCCTTTATGTAAGTTTTATGCACTGCATATCTCTCCCCAAGATTTCTGATATAATTTAGTGAACCTAATTCAAAGCAGGCAGTTTAGCCCAAAGTCTGCTGTTATTATTGGTGAATTACCATAAATCCCAAACCAATCTTGCCCTGTGCTCAAAAGGTTTTTGTGTTATTTGTGACAGGATTGACCAAGGTAAAATGGGTGGGGATCCAGTCTCAGCTTGGACTGGATTTTCCTGGAGGCCTTTTCCAACCTCAGTGATTCTGGGATTCTTTGTTAGGCCCTTCCATGCCAACTCTGAGGTACCAATATTTGAAAAATCAGGTGACACTGATTGTTTATAAATTATCTGGATTTATTTTACATTTTATCTTTAATTTTACTCCTGATGGAAAGCAATGAATTGACACCAAGGGAATCTCCTTTGTGGGTGAGGTATGGACAGGTGTTCACTCCATGCTGCACCAACCCATGTCACTTAAACTTAATCCCATGTCACTTAAACTTAATCCCATGTCACTGAGCAGCCACCAGGTCATGATGACTCCCAATTACTCCTAGTCTGGGCTAGACTGGAACCAGTGACCTCACAAGAGTCTGGATCCCATTAACAGCTCCCTCAGCCAGCCAGTCCCAGGGTGTTTGATTGTTCTTAATGCAACCAAAGAGCTTCCCTTCTCTCTCCTTTATTTCTTTTTTTCTTTTAACTGTTTAAAATTAGGGGTGGGGAGGTATTGAAATACTCAATTTGCAGTTTCCCTGGATCTCTAATACCACGTCAAGAGGAGCAGCTTTCATTTGCACTGGGAATACCTCCTGCTGAAATGAAATTCTCTTCTCTCAGCCCCTGATGCCTTGTCTGTCACTGATGGATTTTGCACACCTGGACCTCCACAATCAGTGAAAGCTGCCCTGATTCTGCCTGGCAGGACATTACAGCATGATCCCAGACCCTCATGATGATTCTTGGGATATCCTCAGTGTCATGGGAGTGAACCAGGCAAAAAATCAGCCATTAGATTCTAATTTCTATCTGCAGAATACCTCTCATTAATTTTTCTATATTATATTTTTTATTATTATTTTTAATCTGTTCTCAGAAAAAAAAGTACTGAAATACTTGATATTTTCAGCAGGATTGGTCTGTTTGATACCAGCACTGATGCACCTTGTACTAAGAGTGGCCAGAGGTTGAATTTGGTGATCTTGGAGCTGTTTTCCAAAGCTAAATGATTGTGTGACCCTGTGAAGTGTTGGCAGGGAAGGAGAGGACAGTGCTGGGGCTGCAGGCTCCCCTCTTGGGCTGGTTTGTGTGTTCTCATGAGCTGCCCTGCTCGTGGTAGAAAGGACAACAACACCTTTGTGGTTTAATACTAAAAATCCACCCCAGTGCAGCATCCCCCAGCTGCAGGGCTGGCTGGTTCATTTGCACATTTTCAGGCTAAAATCTGAAATTTAGCAGCACTCTGATGCACTTTGGTGACACCTGTGAAGAAAAGGTGCCAGCTCAGGATGGTTGGTGACCCACCACCTGCCTGGCTCACCCCTGCATTAGAGACCCACTGAGAGAGCTGGGAAATTTCACTTTCTTCTCCAAATTTCTGGTGCTTTGGGGCAAATTCAGAGTTTTCATTAACATTTCAGATAAGGCTGGAAGGAGCACAGGCATTAATGCAGATTACAGGCCAGAAATGCTAAGCAGCAGCAGCTTCCTTTGATCTGCTGAGATATGTCAGTGGTAAATATTTCTGCAGCCCTGAAAATCAACAGTGTGGAGCCCTTGTCCAGATAAATGGGAATTCAGCCATCCTGGGGACTCCTGTGGTCCTGCAGTCCTTCCCAGCCCCGTGGTTTGGGGCTGATCCAAGTGAACCCCCCTTTTTTGGGAGGGTTAGCAGTCAGTATCACCCCACATCTCAGTGTGTGAGCAGATCCCCTTTGAGGGGCTCATTTCAGGACATGTTTGCATCTTAAACTGCCATGTTCTCCTTCAGAAAATGCACCAGCAGCACGGTAAAGGCTTTTTCCAGAGGAGGGAATCAAACCTGGATGCCCCACTCCCACCTGAGTGCTCCCACTCTGGGATCTGAGTGGGCATTGATGCAGTCATTGTTTTAAAAGGAAGAACTTGAGCCTTTCTCTCCTGTACCAGAAGTGGTTTCTGAGCAGGAGAGAGCAGGAAAGGACAGGAATATCATTCCTACAGGCAGGACTTATCCTATTTATTTCCTCATTTCCTGGACTTAGGTTTCTGCTCTTCCATCGTGGTTTTGGCCCTGTTCTCAGGGCTCTGGTTCACCCCATATCCTTTATAAAATATTGAAATGGCTGGCCAAGATATGATTTTACTAGAATTGTCTCAATTTAGGCTTCAAAACTGAAGCCTTTATTTACAAGGACCTTGAGATTAACAATGCTCAGTGGTGGGCTCAGTACATGAATTACTCAGTTGGAATTTACAGCTGAGGCACTGCTCATGTGCAGGTCTCTGACTTAAATCTGAAAAGTGAAACAAGTGGATTAAAAGTGGAATTTGTGTAGATGTTTCCTTCCTGATGGTGCTTCCTGTCGGGAGAAAATTATTCCTTTGGGCACAAGGGTGTTCACCTGGGCCAAACCAAAGCTGTGGGAATGCATCTCCCAAGGAACTGAATCAAGGAGCTGGTGAGGTTTTTCCCTTCAAAACCCTGATTATATTAATTAGGACTGTAAACTGCACGTCTGGTTTCATCAGACCTGTCTCCCCCCATCAAACAAACACAGTCTAATGTCAAATTACTGAAGTCTCCCAGCTGCTGGAAATTCCCCTTCCCTCCTTCCAAGTGTTTTTCCTTTAGCACGAAATAACAAGAGAGTCCCATGTGTTTGTACCAGCCCTGCCTGTGCTGTCTGTAAAAGTCATGTCATAACCTCAATCAATCACTCAGCACTGGCCAAGGCTGGGGGAGATGATCCAGAAATCCTCCTGCCTGGGATTATACTGCAGGAAATAACATGGTGCTGCCTGACAGCAGCAGCAGAACACTGCAGAAAGAGGCCAAACAACCAGAGCTGCCCAAAAAGTTCCTTCCTGCAGCTTCTGGGGCTGCATCTATTTCCACATGTGCCACCAAGTGCCAGCTGGGAGCTTGGTGGCACTTGGAGAATTTAATCATTTTTATTTGCTTGCTCATGAAAAGGTTAAATTTTCAAGATTGGAAGGTATTTCACTAATTAATCCATCTGTTATGGAATAACAAAATGTCACTGACCACTTAGAGCCATGGAGAATTCAGCCTGTGGATCCTAAGCTTTTCTTAGACTGGATATTCAAAATTTATGTGTCTGCCAGTCAAGATATAATAAAATGCAGAAACATGCTTGTAAAAAGAAATGTGATATTTACTGTTCAGCCATGTAATATCTTCTACTTATACATCTCCCTTGAGGATATCTCGATGTTACTGGCAGAGTAGTTTCCTTAGACATGCTCCCTTTTCCTCTTTTCTAATTCTCCTCTTCCTTTTTGTTATTTTCTCTTGTTTTTTGTTGATTTTCTAATTCTCTTTGGAAAGTGCCAACCTTTATATTGCAATACTAGAAATTAGTAGGGTTTGAGACTTTACAGTGGGTTTTTTAAAAATTAATTTGTGATCTAAAGCTGAACAGCAGTTTAAAGGGTGTAAGTTTAAGATTTAGACTTGAGTTATTTGAGCCAGTCTGAGCACAGCCTCCATGGGCATCCACCATCACTAAATCAATCCAATGAAAGGCAGGACTGGGGCCTTTCAGTCTTTTCCTGCTGATTTCAGCCAGTAGGGTTCTGGCTGTGTTTTCCAAGCAAACTTTGGTAACCACAAACCTCTTGCCTGCAGGTCAGTGGTTAAGGAGAGGTCAGGCAGCTGTGTCCAAACTGGAACACAGCTCTGGATTTAGAATCCTCCTAAGGTGTCTCTGTTATCCTGACATGCAGGTCAGTGTGTCCATCAGTCTGTGTATGCAATGCTGGAGAGAGACCAGTTTCAGGTCTTTGAGGAGCCATCAGGGTGTTTTGTGATCCTCAGTGAAACTAAAACCATTTAATGGTGAAATAACAGAGGATACACCCTGCTGCATGCTGTAACTTCAGCTCTCCTTGCTTTTATCACTTTCCTTGCTTTTATGATGTGTGCAGTGAAAAAAAAAACCCAAAAAATCCCTTGTGGATGGAAGTTTAAGTTTGGCTGCAAGGGTTATGAAATGTGGAGATCAGCACGGGCCCCTCTGCTGCACCTCAAAGGTGTTGCTGGGGCCAGGAAGGGGCTGCCTTCCCCTGAAACCTGTCTCCACCCCAATTCATCCAATAAATTTGGGGTTGGAGAGATCCCCGTGATGGGCTGAGGAGGAGGAGGCAGTGGATCCTCTCTTGAAGCTCCACTGCTCCGTGCAGTCAGCCTGGAGGAGATGTAGCTGCTCCTGCAGCATCCACAGAGGGCCACACCGTATGCCAGATTTGTTCCATGGATTTCTCTCCTCTCATTGCCTTGAGCACAATTACAAATACATTATGCAGTGTGAATTTTCACCCTTTTTTAGCATTCAGCGGTGCTGTGAACCACCAGCCTTTCCCCTCAGTGAACTGGGTTGAAATTAGAGCATTCCCCAAATATCCTCCTGCTGCCTTGTGCCATCATCCCACCGTGACCCACAGAGGGGACAGCACCACCAAATGCTTCCCCTGATGGGCTTCAGTCAGTCACACCCACCAGATCTCCTGCCCTCAGCTTTCGGAGGGGTCAGGAATCCAACTGCTGCTGCTCCCAGGTCAGCACACAACGAGCTGCTGCCAGAGACAGCTCTTGATTTTTAACTGGGGTAACGCTGTGATGGACAAAACACAACAAAACCAGCTCCATTTATCCACTGGAATGGGCACACGTTTCTCCCTCCTCTTGGAGGGGCTCTGGCTGCTCGTTGCAGCCTTTAATGTGTATTTTTGCATGCTCTGGCTGCACCCTTTCATGTGTATTTTTGGACTCTCTGGCAGCACCCTTTAATGTGCATTTTTGGCAGGAAGGGCCTGCCCGGCCCCAGCAGAGCAGGCCAGGCCGCGTCGGCCTGTGCTGCCTGCAACAGAATTTGACAGGAATTTAGCAAAGCTCAGGCTGAGGATTGAGAGGCCGTGATCAATTCTGACAGCGTCCTGCTCTGCTCAATATTCTCTCTGGAGTGCCTGGAACCGAGTGCCAGTGCAGAGCATTTCTCGCCCAAGTTCAAGAGGGGAGATGTAAACACAGGCCATAAAAGACCTGCATGTCTGCAGCTTGTAGGGGTCGTAATTCTTCCCAGCAAAGTTACCTTTCCTGTTTCTATGAATTACTCTTACATTCTTGTAAGAGATACGGTTTGAGGTATTTATGGTGCATTCAATTCTGCTATCATTGATTTACTGGGCTAAACCTGCTCCAGGATATGATGTAAAGCCCCTAATTCCAAAAAACTCTTCCATCTCGGCAAGAAGAGCATTTTCTGCCCTGCTGCCCTCCAGCAGATGACCAACGGAGATAAACAGAGGGCACTCCACTCTCGGTTGCAATGTGCTTGGTGATGTGAAGGAATCAATCAGACAAAAGCAGATTATTAGAGTGTCTGAGAGAGATCAAACATTGCTGGCATCTTCACCCACACACGGTTGATTTACAGGCAAGCTGATAAAGTGCTGCAGCTCACTGTCAGAAGTACATGACAGCTCCTCTAGCTCTATGGATAAATTATTGCTGAAGCCCATGATAACATTTCTCCACCTAGCAACCAAACATAACAGGATGTGGCTTTTAGCACTGGGAGCCAGAATGATACAAAGAGAAAACACAGAAACTCTTCAGGCAGGGAGGCAGCACACGGGGAAGGCAGGCAGGGAGAGATTTTCACACACACACACGAGGGGGGTGTGTCTGTCCTGGCTCTGCCGGTGGAAAATTGGCCAAGTTGGAGCTGCAGAGACACTGCCAAAATTGGGATTGCAGGCAGGGGGGTTAATGGAGTGTGGGCAGAGCCCTGGGGCTGCTCCTCTCACCTGAACACCCCTCAGACCCACAGCCATGGGAAATATCAGGTGTTTCCTTTGCCTTGGAAAGGCAATAAATAAACTCATCGTGCTTTCAAGAAGGGCAAATAGAAATAATTGGATTATCTGGGAGAAGAGTGGTAAAGAAAGATGCAGTTCAGATATTCTCTTTATTTTTATCTGGTGGCTTATAAAATAATAAGTGATATAATCTGCTGAATATTGCATCGTGGCTATTAGACAGCAGGGCTGTGCTCAAAAAATTAAGTTGGGTTAATTAGAGCATGTACTATATGCCTATAAAAGACTAAATCAGGCTCTGTCTCGGGAGCCAGACGTGAGTGCTTTTCAAAAACTGAGAATGTGACCCTGACAACTTAAAATCTAAAGTATATTGAAAGTACTCACAGGTTAGAGGTTCTGCTGCCTCAGATGCCTTTCATAAATTCTCTTGCTTTGAAATGCACTTCCTTATTTAAATTTTCTTTCGCTCTTTGTTGCTCTATCAGAAGTCATCCCACAGAAGAGTAGGGAAATGAATATGGAAATAACTATATGAAAGAAATTGTGGAACCTGTTTATCTGTGCTGTTCTGCCAAATGAACAATCAGAAGATACAAATTATTTTTTTTTCTTTTCTCCCTGTGGCATTTTCAGTTACAAGAATTTAGCAAAGGTGAGAGGTAAGTGAGAAATTCCGAGATGTAAAAGATGTAATTTGATGAGATCCCTGAAGTAATTCTTTATCCTGTTTGTTAGTTTGTCATGTTAGGGGCTGGGTATTGTTTTTATGAAGGGCTTGGTGCTGTTTATCTGCACACAGACCTAAGCCCAGGTTGCATTTGGAGGTTTTGGGGGTTTTCTTTGGTGGCTGCTGTGATGGGAGGTGGCCCCAGCTCCTGGGCTGTCCCAATTAACCCTTTTGACCTGACTGGAATGTTCTCCTCACTCGTATCCTCTTCCCTTTCCACCTGCTGAGGGCAAGGATGGGTTCTGTGCTTGTTTCTCACATTTTAAATTCCCCATCTCACCTTCCCACCCCCTCTTGTGCTCTTCCAGCCGCATTCCAGGACATTTTCCGCGGGACCTCACCAGAGAGGATTTGCCAGAGCAACTCTTGCAAAAAGCCAACAGAAACTGCGTGGCTTAATCCTCGTGTGCTGCATTGAAAAATTACCCATAAATATTTCACCATTATGTTTTATTATTACAGTCAAATTTGTTTTATGTACTTATTATTTAAGGGATAATAGGGCAGGTGTCCCGTTTTATGAGGCAATAATCTGGTTCACGTTGGCTCCATAGTTTATCCCTCCCAGAGAGCTGCATTATCACCAAGGGACATGAGGAGCTTGTCTTATTATAGTAATAATAATAATAACAATAACAACACCTTCTACTCCTGCAGCACCTTTCCTCTAGAACCCCAAGCATTTTATAAATCTGATTTGATATTTTGACAACCCGGGGTCATCTCAAGGATTATTTCAATAATGGAAGGATGGAAACCAGACTTTAGAGCACCAGACCTCCTCCCCTGGATCTCTGGAGACCTTTGGGGTTTATCTCTGTCTCACTGAGATTTCTGGGGGTGCAGAAGGTGAACCCCAGGTACTGATAGGTGTCCTTGGCTGTGGCACCATGGGTTCAGAAACTCTGGGGGTGGAACTCGATGCCCTTTAATTCAGAGATGCACCACAAACCTGCTCTGGGGAGGCTGATCTGCAGGCAGGGACAGCCTCACATTTATGGAAGGTTTGCTTGACACCAGATCCAAGGGGAGGGATGAATTCCCACCCCTCCATCGGGCAATGTTCCCTTTCCAGATGATTTTGGGTGATGTGTCCTCAGCATGGCTGGGATGGTTGGAAATGCTGGCACACACAGGTGCTGCTGGCAAGAGAAACCAGCCTGAATTCCCCTGTTGTGCTGGTAAATTAGCTCTGTCTGAGGCTCTAGATATTAGATATATATTATGTGGAGAGATAGATTAGATAATATAGTGGATATTAGTTATATATATTATATATGAGCAATACGCAATGTATTAGCCATGCTGGGTTGTTTTTCCTGGACACCAGGGTAGAAAACTGAAGGTGCCTTCAGCACCAAGCCCCAGGTCCCAGGCCCTGGGATGAGGCACACAGAGCCTTGGTTTTCCCTGGATGAGCTGACGTGTCGTGCTCACTTCGTGCTCAGCCCTTCAGCCAAGGTGAGCCCAGGAATGATTTCAGAGCTTGGCATTCCAGGTTTTCCCTCAGAGCCAGCCCCTCCCAGGGAAACATTCCCAAACTGAGATGAGGTTTGCATTTTATTAACAGTAAAAAGAGGATTTACCTATAAATATTGCTGGGGTTTTGCTTCTGCTGTTGCTTCTTTCTTTTAGATTTTTTTTTAGATTTTTTCTTCTTTTTGTTCTCTTTCTTTCCAGAAAAGCATAAAAACCCTGGGATGTTTGGCTGTAATATGAGTATCTAATAATTTCCAGTAATAGAAGTGGTGTATTTCTACTTGAAAGTTGAAGCCAGCTCTGATGAAGTTATATATTCTTTGATTAAATAAGATATATAATGTTGAGTCTGCTCTCTTAACATCCCAGAGCCACAAGGGCTTTAGCTACTCAGAGGCTGTGTTACTCATTCCTCCCTTATCCACAATCCCAGGCTGACCTAAAAAACTTTCCCAACTAATGCCTGACTGAAGTTGCCAGATTTCCACATGAGGTCAGAATTTTACAATTTGAATTTTCCCCATGGAGTGGGGGGAGAAAAAAAATACCTTTACAAGAAATTTCCAGAGCTTTTCTTACTTGTATCTTGCATGATTCAACATTCTCTGAATTTCTCTGAACCCTGATTTTCCTCAGTCTTGGAGGGAAAAGGACCAATTTCTGCCACCCTCACAGCTGATCAACCAGATACTTAAAATATTAGTGCCTAAGTCTGCCAGTAGCTTCTTAAAAGGATTTTTATGAGTCCCTACCTGTGTTTGTGAGTGCCTAAACACCTCCAAATGTTTCATCTCGTTATACTTTGTATTGTGGTGAAGGGACAATGCTTTCATTAGATCCATCAGCCATTCACAAAATATAGCTCCATGCCACATTTACATCAGGAAAACAAATCATACCATGCCTCAACTTTCCTCCATTAGGAGCTGAATGGATGTCTTGCCTCACCCAGGCAACGGGAGGTGTCAAAAGTTCATTGGATTTACGGATTACAAATCACCAGTTGTCTCTCAAGCATTGTGCAAATTATCAAACGTTGTTTTATGGCACCCGGGGAACTGGCTGGGCAGGGATTCCAGGCGTGTGCTGGAGCACCTTGTTGGCTTCAGCATCTAAATATCTTAAATGAACATTTTAAATGAGAACTCCTCCTTCCCTGGACCAAAGTGGAGCTTAGTCCCCATTAGTCCATTCATTAGTCCCCAATCTCCTCCCCCAAGAAGTGTTGAAGTCTGTCCAGGGGCTCAACACATCAGCACCTCACATTTGGAGTTTCTGCTTCTAAATTGCCTCTTTTTTTCATTTATTTGGGTTTGTTGGTGGGTTTTTTTGTGTTTTGTTTCTTTTTTTGTTTTTTGTTTTGTTGTGTTGTGGGTTTTTTTGTTGTTTTTTGCTTGCTTATTGCAGAATGTCACATTCTTATAACTTCCACAAAGTCGATATTGCAAGGAATAGACTTGCAATAAGAAGATAAGAAGAAAAGAACATGAAAACAAAACCTCAAGTTGCATCTGCCTCATTACATTAAAATGTTCACATTTCTAATATTTCCTAATGGCAGCACTATAAAGTAAACATCGGAATGAAAAGTTCCGTGCCAGAAGTGGAGCCTAGAGACAGCTAATGGGAATGTGTTCCTGGGGTGGCTCGGGCTTTGCTTTGGGGATGTAGAGATGATTATGGAAAATCGGTTCCATTATTCCCACAATTACCACGTGTGAAGTCATTTCACCCTGCACTGATGGCAGAACGGGGAGCAGGCAGGTTACAGGGAGAAATTCGATGTAGATTTTGGGTTGATTTCGTATTTTCTGCTCGTGTGTTGTGCCCTGTGCTCCTACCTGGTTTTTATGCAGGGTTACCCTTTGTCATGTGGCTAATTAACATTATTATGTTAATAACAACCCAGACACAGCCCGGGGGACACGTCCCATAGACACCCCAATTCCGTTGCTTTATGGACTGCTGAAGGTCCCGTTCCTAAATGAGGTTTTTTTCCATTCCAAGTCTAAGCCCAAGTGCTCAAACTCAGCTCAGAAACGGAGATTTTTGAGGCTGTGGATGTTCAAACTCAGCACAGAAACAGAGATTTTTGAGGCTGTGGATGTTCAAATTCAGCACAGAAATGGGGGTTTTTGAGGCTGTGGATGTTCAAACTCAGCACAGAAACGGGGATTTTTGAGGCTGAGGATGTTCAAACTCAGCACAGAAACGGGGATTTTTGAGGCTGTGGATGTTAAAGCCTGGCTGTGTGATGCTTGTGTGATCAGCCCCGCAATTCCGTGTTCATGAGGAAGTAAAAGATGAAGCATAGTGCAAAGTAGCTGTTGTATTTCGTGCTTTATCATCTCGAGCCGGTAATTGAATAGCTGCTAAGTGCCGAGTCCTGGAGGGAAAACCCACCCCGTGGAGTTCCTTGGAGTTCTTTTATACTCCAGGAGTTCATCCATCCATCCAGCCTAATTTATGGAATGCCTCCATGTTTTGGCCTTCTAAAATTTGAGTTTCAGTACCTTCTAGGCCACCAGAAGCCTGAAAATCTGTGTCCCCTAAAGGATCCTGACCTCTCAGAGAGGAAAAACCGTGCTTGGGCTGAATTTGACCAGGATAAATTCACTGGTGTTTTGTTTTAGGACTTGAGCTGCTTCAATACCAGCTCAGATGTCCCAGAATCCCAGAATTCTGGAAAAGCCCTCGTGGCCCATGGGGTCCAGCCTTGGTGACCAATCCCCACCTTGTCCCCAGCCCAGAGCTCTGAGTGCCACATCCAGCCCTGCTCTGCTCTCCTGGCTGCACTCAAACCCAGGACATGGACCTTTCCCACCGCCAGCTCCATCCCAACACATTTTTGTTGCCTGTGGGAATGGGAATTCCCAGGAATGTTGTCCTGGGAAATGCAAGCAGCCCAGAGCTCAGCAATGGCCAAATTCCTGGCCAAAAATATCAACAGAAAAGGAAAAATAAAAGGCTCCCCTTCATCACAGAAGGTCTCCAAGAACTTCGGGTAGGTGCATGGCCTTCCAAAGTGCTGGATGCTGTGAGAATTTTGGGATTTGGCTTGGCTGGGCTGGCTCCTTCCTCCACCAAAACTTCAGCGCAAAGAGAAAATGAAAATTTCTTTCTTCAAACACACTTAATTGCTTTCAAGTTTTGGCATATCTGTCACTATTGGATTTCCAGGGCGTCCCATGGTAATGATTAGAACTAAGCAAATACCTCAAAATATTTTCCATGAAAACTCCTTTGAATAAAACATTGAATAGCCTTCAGCTGTGTTCACACCCCTTTCATATTTGCTTTCTCTGAATATTCCAGTGACTGATTTATGGGCAGAAACGTTAACTGAAACAGCAATTTTTTTAAGGGAATGTTGCATAACATTTATGGAAAGCAGATTTTAAACATGGATATAGTATCTCAATGCAGCCTTGTTGGAGTAAGAATAATACCAGGTGATTTAGTCCCTTCAATGTGAGAAAATCATCTCAGGGTCCAAAAGTGCAGAGAGCACAAACAAAAGGAGGCTCTGACCACCAGAAAAAATAAAAATTAGGGTCAGATGCAGGCAAAGCTTAGGAGGTGCTTGGTGAGTTTTGAAGAAGTGCCTGAGAAGAGATTGTGTCCAGCTCCTGTGGACAAAAATACCTTCATAAATTTGGCCCTGACTCAAAATAACTGTTGGATATTGAACACATGTGAAAAATGGGAAAGTAACTCCAAGTTAATTGTGAAGAGGAGAATAGAGTGAGCTCGCTGAACTCAGGCTGTTTGCTCTGAGTAAGTTGATTTGCCTCACTGATGGTGACACAGGAGCCTCGGCTGCTTCTTGGAGATGTCATTGTCAAAGAGCAAATATTTGCATATTGCTCTTCAACATCATTAGTTTTGTTTTGGGAGGTGAGTCATTAAGACCAAGGTTTGAGAAAGTGTACAAATATTGCACAGCTCATCTGCATCCGTGACTAATTTGTGCATAAATCAGGTGAGGTGGCTCCGAGCTCTGACCAATCCTGGGATGTGCAAGGATGTTCACAGGCCACCCACGTTATCAGCAGAGTTTTGAAAAGAAATTAATAATAATTAACAAAAAAAAAAAAAAGCTGAGCAAAGCTTTAAAACTCAATTTTTGCATATGAAGCTCTTCTCCACTCTGTTCCAGGGAGAGAGAGAGCTCTGCTGGTACAGGGAACTTCGACAGATCTGCATTATTCCCCTCGGAGTGCGAAAATATCTTCATGCCATCTCGGAGAAAAAACCTCATTTAAATGCTCTGTGAATGCAGCCCTTCCCAAAGGCCACCATGTAGTCATGTATTTTGGATGATCTGCAGCTAGAAAAGCGTGCAGCTAATGCACCCATCTCACCACGGGGAAGATTGAAACAAAAACACCAAAAAAAAAAACCTAAAATCAAGAGAGAGAAGCTGAAAGCCAACCCACAGCCTCTAACCCAGATTCCTGCTTTGAAATAAAGATGGTCTGAGGACGTTCTTGTTACCCAATTCCACTGACAACCACGGTTTGCTCTTTAAAAATGAGGAGCCAGAGCATTTTCCGAGGGACACTCACACCCCATTGTACCTTTCCCACCCTGCTGATTAACTATCTCTAAAATATCCTTATCAGTTTCAAGGCTGGGGAATGATTTGTGTTCTCTTCCTGTGAGAATGGAAGGATTTCCAATGATAAAAATTACCAGCAGATATTCGAGGAGCTTTCCCCAAGACGTGGTGAAGTTCAGGTTGAGATTCTCCACCACCATATCTTTGGTATCGTGGATAAAGGAACACATTTTGGTTTCCCTTTCCTCCCTAAAAAATCATTCACTTGCCCTCCTGCCATCACATGCTAAATTAAGTCACGTCTTTCTTTTATTAAGAAAACAGCTTTTTATTTTTTTCCTGAGCTTCTTAAACTTTTCTAAATTTTCTTACCACGAACGCTGCTCATTTTGTTTCTTATCCAGAGACTGATAACAGGGTTTCTATAAAAATGAACATTCATGATCAAAGAGCAACTCTGTATCATAAACAAATTACAACAACTGGGCATGCTTTGAAATAGCTTAACCTAATTAAGCTCAAAACACTTTCGCAAAAGCTTTAAAAAAATGGGTGTAATTGGAGCTCCGTTCAGGTTCAGCTGACTTCATATTTTTAGTTTGGTTGGCATTTTTTTATTTTTTTTCTTCCCTTTTAGAGCTTTGCATAAACAAAACATTTTGACAGTGTTGCCTTCCTGGGAAAAAAATGTTGGTGGTGCTGAAAATTCAGATTTCCAAATGGAACAGAGTTGCAATTGCTCATTTTTTGCAGCTCTGGGGATGTGTGTGAGATGTGCCAAGAGCAGCCCTGAGTGACAGTGACGGTGGCACTCGTGTGGCACTCGGGGGCCAGGGGTGACTGGGCCAGTGCCCATCGTGTGCTGGTCCACCAGCAGCTCCCAGGGGGGGATGGGAAGGAAAATTGTTGTGTTTTTCTTTAAAAGATCAGTTACAAGGTAGGTTTTGGGGATTAAAATGGAAATCCTAGTGGTTTTCCCGTGTAAAACCCCATTGTGTGTGGTGCGTGTCCAGCCATGGAATTCTCCATCTTTTCCATGGCATCTTGTTCGTTCCTTGTAGAAAATAAAATTTATGCTGAGGTTATCAGGCACTCAGCTTTTCATGTCTTGTTTCTCATCTCGCTCTCTCTCCCCCACTTTAAAGGTGGTGTAAAAAACTTTTCTCAGGTATTTAGGGGTTATAAACCTCTGAGCCACAAGGATGGATCATCCCCTTAAATCTGATTCCAGGGGGAATAATAATAATAATAATAATAATAATAATAATAATAATAATAATAATAATAATAATAAATCTAGTAATAACAATATATATTATAATAATACATACATACATATAATAAAAATACATATAATACATTTAATATATATAATACATATAATACATCTAGTAATAACAATATAGATGATAATAATAATACAAATATAATAATAATAATAATAATAATAATAATAATAATAATAATACTAATAATAATAATAATACGGCTGCATCCTTTAGCTACTCAGGTCATGTTTTAAAGGTCCAGAAATACCTGTGGATGGTAAAATGGCCCTACAAAAATCCCTACTGAAACATCAATTTTCTTAAATTTAGAATGCATAAATCTTCTGTAATCTCTACAGACTTGTGCCCTTCTCTCATCACCAGAAATCCAGGCTGTTTTGGTTATTATCTGTTCTAATCTGTTGTTATCTGGTCTTTTCTGCTGCAGTGAATTATTTCCTCTTTTTCAGAAGATTTTAATTTTATTGATTTTTTATTTCATCATGGAAACAATTTGCTTGTTTGCCCAGCTGTGGAATTTCCAAAAGGAAATGGTGATTTGCTGAAGGTTCTCAGGAATATTTGTGGGAAAAGAATCTCAAATCCATTCTTATCTGCTCCGGGTTTTTCTGCACTAGTGTTAACATTGAATTTTGCTCTTTGCTTGCAAAAGTTTATTAATGATTACTGAAGGCCTTAATTTAAACAAATTTATGCATATAGCTCAAAAATACTTTTGTTCTGCAGCACTCAGGGTTTTTTTACATATATTTTTCATCTCTTTTCCATTTCTTCAGGAGAAGATTTCCAGCAAAAAATTTCTTCTCGTGATTGAAAAGCACCAGAAGTGCTAAGCCAAATTACCTGTAATTATATAACCTTCTGATTCTGCCCGTGTTTAACAGATTAAATGTTCTGTCTTTACAACTTTCAAGGTTAAGTGCCCATAATGGGACATGCTGGGGAGTAGGGTCATATAATCCCCAGCAAGAGGCACTCAGCAGCCCCAATGGAGGAGAGTTATTAAAATCCATAACGTGCAACTTTCATCTCACACTCAAATTATAAAGGGGAGCCACTTGGAAAGAGCCAAAGGCTATTTGCAGGTTCAATCTATTCACTTTGCTCTCAACAGTGATCAAAGTTGGGAGCTTCACACGGGCTGGGGCTGATGGAGGAGCTAATTTGGAGGAGCTGCAGAAAATGCTGTTCTGTCCCCAAGCTACAGCAGGTTTGTAATTGGAGTTTTTCCACCTGGGAGGGAGCAGAGCCTGCACTGCCCAGCTCCCCACAGGGCTGCACCAGCTCGTGGGCAAGGGTTAAAAGCCAGGGAGATTAATCTGGGCTCCAAGACAAATTACACTTCTATTTTTTACAGAAAGTTTTCTAACTGGAGTGGTTCCGTTTTAATTGGGGACTATTACTTTAAATGAAATGCAAGATTGAGAGTCTTTTTTTTTTTTTGCAGGGATGTTTCAGTCACTGTCAAGACCTCCCAATAAGTTCATTCCTGCCTCTCTTCCACAAATTATTGCTTTTTCTTCTGGAATTTTCTAGAGTTTACTGGTATTTTCTTTTCCTAATCTACCCCATATACCAAGTCTCTAAAGTTAGGTCCAAAAGCAATTTAGCCTTGGGGTGACACATTGAAAAAAAAAAGGGTGGCTTTCTTTTCCCCCCAAAAAAGGCCACTTTGGAACGTGTCACTGTCACACTGAAACAACTGCAGTGATCAAAACAACCACAGCACCTTTGCAGGGCTGTTTGTGCTCTGCCAGTCCTTGGGATGACCTTGGCTTAATTACCTGCATCTCAATGAGTGAATCTACATAGCAAGTGAAGGTTAATTAATGAAGGATCATTTCTTACTTAAACCCATCAGGCAGTGGCTGACAAGCAAGTCTGGCCCGTGCAGGAGCAGCCTCTGTCTCATTAGAAATGGTCAGATTGATGTGCTGAGGCTGCTCCAGAAGCAGGGCCAGGACAGTTTGTTAATGAAGAGAACTGATGGGCTCCTGCTAAACACTCAAAAGCCTCTCTCTGTCATCACCAACGTCACTGAACTTCAGTTTTTTCCACCAGCTCCTCAATTTTCAGACATTCATCAGTGCCTTTTCCACCCAAACTTCTGAGATTTCCACCCAAAAGCTGCTGTGAGTTTTCCACCTGGATGAAACAGGCAGAGCAGTGAGATCCTCTGTCACAAAACCCAATCAGCCGCATCATTCCAAACCTGGAGGCTGCAAGAATTCCTCCTGGTGACCTGCCCACCTCCAGCTCCCAGGAATTCCCTGTCCCCCAGAGCTGGGTGTGGCTCTTCCAGCTGCCATCCCACAGCTGGAACGGGCTGGGCCAGGATTCCCACTGGGATGTGCCTTCCCCTACACTCAGGAAAGCTCTTTCCCAGCCCTAGGAAGGGGAATATTCGTGGTGGAGATGACAAAGAGGTCACTCAAGGAGCTGCATTAAGTCTCCAGCACCAATATCCTCACCCTGCAGCAGCTCCTGGGGGTAAAACACCCACAAAGAGCCTGAAAGCCAAACCAGAAATTCAGAAAATAAGAACTGGAGGAAGGAAGTTCCTCAAAGCAGCTGACATTAAAGTTCAGCAGTTGTGCTGAGAGCCCTAAAAACCCTTTGGACTTGAGCTTGTAAAGAGCCAGACTTGCCCTGCCCAGAAATCTTTTCTTTCCAGCCACTCGTGGGGTTCCTGATTTTCCTGATTTTAGGAAAACTCTTGCACTTCATCCATTTGGAATCCCATGGGGGAAAATGCATTTTTCCAACAATAAACAGTGTCCTGCCCCTGCCCATGGCTCAGTGAAGGAGGGAATTCAGTCCTGTGGGAACTTTTCACACACAGAATGAGGCTGGGCTCACACAGGAAGGTTTTGCACGGAGCTTTGCAGACACAGATCACACCTGCAGTGACTGACAGGACTCTGAACACTCTGCAGAGACCAAACCAGACTGATTTCAGCACCTTCCAAAGGCAAAAACGCAGCCCAGATAAAGCTCAGGGAGATTCCTGGGTGCTGTAACCAGAGCAGAGGGATCCAGCCTCACCATGAAACCATCCTGGGCTTCTGAGCACTGATGCTTTGAGGTCACAAAGTGTTCTCCTTTCCCATCCCTCTGTTTTTGTGACTGGGGACCCAGGCCAGATCCATAATTGCCAATTTTCTCATCCTCAACAGGTTTTCCAAAAGCAGAAGTGGCCAGAGAGGCAAAGATTTCTTCAGCTGGTGAACAGAACATGTCAGGCCAGAGGTTTGTTCCCTCCCACTTCGTGTCTGTATCTGATCCTGAAAAGTTACAGATTTTGGCTGCCTCATCTCTTTTGTCTTCAGGTTATGATTTGCCTTTACCTTTTTCAAGCTCTTCTCACTCTCATCCATTGATTAGGAAATAACAACAAAACAGGTCTCAAATCTTTGGACTTTTCTCCTCCTTGCTTTTGGAGGTTTACACGAGCAAAGGCGGGGATGAGATCAGAGGTAAACCTTGAACACACTTGAGGAAATAATTTAAAAGGTGAATTTATCCCACCTGATATTAAATAAAAAATACCTCGTGTGATCCTGCTTCTGTCCCATAAAAATTGATTTTTTTTTCTATATGCAGAAGTATTAGGAATTGTTTCTGGCCTGGGCAGGTGCCAGAATTTAACTCACCACACTTCTAATATTTTCAAGTGCTGGAAAAAAAAATATCTAAAAAGTTTTTTGTAACTGGGAAAAGAGCTCATTTACCTTTGTAATTTTCTATTAATTTACTACTAGGATTCATTTTGCATTTAATTCAGTCCTCTAATGGCTTGAAACTGTGTCTTTGGTCTTTACACATTTGTGGTCTCAGCCGTGTCAAGCTTTTTCATCTACTTTATGTTCATTTATTTTAACTTTTAGTGGTCTTCCAGCCAATTCTTTATCCTTTTTATTACAAGAGCATGAAATTTTATAATGCCCTAGAGCTTTGTTAGTCAGCTGCTACAAGGTTCTTAACCTTAGTTAATTTATTCTTTCACTTCTGACTTTCAGATATGGAGCATGCTTTAATATTTTGGTTTTGAATATGAAAGCAACTTTTACTAAGTAGGTTTATGGCATTAATAGATCCTTATTTCATTTTACAGGAGTGTTTAGGTATCCTGCTACACACAGAATGTATCATTTTCCATAATTATCTATAATTTTTGGAATATAATTTAAACTCTACTATATTAAAATATTGCTAATGTAACAATCTTCACCTTTTTAGGTAATTTTACCCAGAATCACTGTAAACAAGCGTAAGAATGGTTCTTTTTCTCTGTAAAACCTGATTTTTTTTCATTGCTTATTACATTAGCAAGTAATTAAGTCGTGGCAGCTTGCTTATGTAGAGAGAAAAAAAAAAAGAGAGAAAGTTCTAAAATCACCACTTGCTGTAATTTTCCATAATTGTCCTGAACACATCCTGTGTCCCAGCAGTGAGGTAATGCTGGCCATTCCTGCAATTTGGGAATTCCCCCAGGGATCCATTTAACCCCTACAGCCACATTCCAACCTGGATAATTCCAGGGTTCTGTGAGTGGCCTTGGCCTCACAACGTTTCCAGGGCAGGAGAAGATGCAGAAGGGAATATTTGATAAAAAAGATAAAGGTCATGACCAGACAAACAGCTGAACTTGGGACAGAGGAAGGTGAGGAGGAAGAGGATGAACCTTCATCCCAGGAGAACAAGGGGAGAAGGTTCTGCCCAGGCTGGGGATGGGGATGAGGGAATGGGGATGAGAGGAAATCTCAGCTCTGGTGTGAAATAAACCTTGGGCTGAGGGAGAGAAAATGATTGTCAGGGGGTCCTCGTGTCAGAGTGCAGGTGTGGGAATCCCTGGGAAAGTGTGGGATGGGCTGAATCCCTGGAAAGGGATGGGATGGATTGAATCACTGGGAAAGGGATGGGATGGACTGAATCCCAGGAAAAGGGATTGGATGGGTTGAATTCCTGGGCAAGGGATTGGAGAGATTGAATCCCTGGAAAGGAACTGGATGGATTGAATTCCTGGGAAAGGGATTGGATGCACTGAATCCCTGAGAAAGCGACGGTATGGATTGAATATCTGGAAAAGTGTGGGATGGATTTAATCCCTGGAAAAGGTATTGGATGGACTGAATCCCTGGGAAAGGGACTGTATGGATTGAATATCTATGAAAGTCTGGGATGCATTTAGTCCCTGGAAAAGGGATTGGATGGAGTGAATCCCTGGGAAAGGGATTGGATGCACTGAATCCTTGGAAAAGGGATTGGATGGAGTGAATCCCTGGGAAAGGGATTGGATGCACTGAATCCTTGGAAAAGGGATTGGATGGAGTGAATCCCTGAAATGGGATGGGTTCAATCCCTAGAAAAGTGTGGGATGGATTGAATCCCTGAAATGGGATGGGTTCAATCCCTAGAAAAGTGTGGGATGGATTGAATCCCTGTTCTTATGGGTAGGGATGGCAGAAGGCACTTTAGGATGTTGGTTGTTCCTACCAGGGAAAACAAGGAATGTTGGAAGCAGAGGTTCAGTGCCAAGAGACCAAAATACCAATTCTGAGCAGCATTCCCAGAGCAATCACCAATCCAAAGGGGGGACAACTGGAAAATTAATAGTAAAGGAAAAAAAGAGTTCTTGTGGAATCCACAGGCTGGGCTTGAAATAACCACATTTGTCTGCAGTGTTCCATTTTTATACCTTTTGGCTTCCAGGAATCCCCACTAATCTGTAATTTTTATAAAAATGCATTTTCATCTCATCCCAGGTAAGAGTTCCTTGCTATAATTCTCCTTCTCAGTGTGGTGGAGTTGTTATTTCCCCTGCATTATTTACTCATGTGTAAGCACCAAACCAACTCCACTGCACTGGAGGTTCATTTCTGTTCCACAGGGAGATAACATTTAACATGATTTTATATATATATATATATATATATATGTAATATATATATGAGCATTTCTTTGTCAGGTAGAAGCTTTTAGTTATTCTGACATGAGGCTTTCACACTGCAAAAATATTACTAATACTATTTTGCCTCTAAAGTGCATTTGTTATCAATATGCACTTAAACTGGTGATCAAGAGTTGGTGGGAGAGACACCTGCTCTGCATTTCTTATCTTTTTAATACCTTAGGGATACATCACTTAATAATTTAGTGCTAAACCATTTAGCATTTTAGCCCATCATCTCTTATATTACACATAGGATTTCAGTAATGTCTGATAAAATTATGTGTTAGCTGCCTTATGTGTGTGTAAAACTTAATAAGTCTTCTTCCCCCCCTCAAGTTTAATAACTGATTTCTTACATTTATGGATGTGAAATTTTATTGCTCGTGGATATAGTTTGAACCTAAATCTTCATATCTTATAAATTGATTTTTAGTTTCCTTTTTGACCTTATGAATTTCAATCAGACATTGACCTCTTGTTGCTCATGAATCTGACTGATTTAGTGCCATATAACAATAATACTGTAGAAAAGCATTATCATAAGAGCCCACAGGGTTTGCTGAAACCCATAACTAGATTTTGGAGGCCTCTAGCAATAATAATTCCTGACCCAAGACTGTTCTCTAATACCTTCATCCTTTACTGTTCTGGACTGGCCAATCCTTGTTTTAGTACATTCAAGGAAAGTGGTGGAGACTCCCAGGAGGATTCGAGCTCAAACTGTGTGGAGCAGATAATGCTGAATATACTCCTGTAAAATGAAGCTTATAAAAGACCAATTCTGTCTGGGATTTGTCACATTTTGAAGTGAGAGGGGGAAGACGATTTAAAAGGAACCTTTTGTGACAAAAAATTAGTATTTACTCAGTGTTTGAGATTTTTGAAAAATAAAAATTTGATAGTAATTGTCTTTACTGGAATGTGCTGTTAATTCTTCAGTCTATCACTATGGCTGCAGCCTAAACAGAGGGCTTGAATGATTACTGCTTTGTTTGCTTGCCTGTGCTAATTTAATTTAATTAAATTGCTTATACGCTTTGCTTTACTGAATAACTGGGTGTTGATGTTCATTATTCCTTATTAAGAAAGAATCCCAAAGTGAAGGCAGGAGTGGGAAGGCCGTGGGCCTGTGGTGTTGGTTTACAAACGCTGACTTTGGGCACAAACATTTTCTGAGCCTGTTTTCTCTGTGCACATCCACAGGTGTGGAAGTGGCAGTTTTATTCCTGAACTGATGGCCACAGGCAGGGAGTCAGTGCCAAGAAATGAGATAAAACTACTTGTGGTGAACAGGACAGAGGGTTCAGGGAGGAGGGATGAGATGTGAGCTGGGAAATCCCCCTGGATGCAGCCCCTAAACTCTGCAGGAATTCCAGCCGGAGCAGAGGGCTGGGAAATCCTGGATGCAGCCCCCAAAGGCTGCAGGTGCTGCAGCAGGAACACAGAGCTGGGAAATCAGCTCCCAAACCCTGCAGGAATTCCATCCGGAGCAGAGGGCTGGGAAATCCTCCTGGATGCAGCCCCCAAACTCTCCAGGTGCTCCAGCAGGAGCACAGAGCTGGGAAATCAGCTCCCAAACCCTGCAGGAGTTCCAGCAGGAGCAGAGAGCTGGGAAATCAGGTCCCAAACCCTGCAGGAGTTCCAGCAGGAGCAGAGAGCTGGGTAATCCTCCTGGAAACAGCCTCCAAACCCTGCAGGAGTTGCAGCAGGAGCAGAGAGCTGGGAAAGCAGCCCCCAAAGGCTGCAGGTGCTGCAGCAGGAGCTGTGAGCTGGGAAATCCTCCTGGATGCAGCCCCCAAACTCTGCAGGAATTCCAGCAGGAGAAGAGAGCTGGGAAATCCTGGATGCAGCCCCCAAAGGCTGCAGGTGCTGCAGCAGGAACACAGAGCTGGGAAATCCTCCTGGATGCAGCCCCCAAACTCTGCAGGAATTCCAGCAGGAGAAGAGAGCTGGGAAAGCAGCCCCCAAGCTCTACAGGTTCTCCAGCAGGAGAAGAGAGCTGGGAAATCCTGGATGCAGCCCCCAAACTCTGCAGGACAGGGACATACAGAGCAGAGAGTCCCATCCTGCCCCAGCCCCCCAGGCAGGGCTCCCTCTGCCCGAGGGCATTTCTGACTCGGGGTAACAGGTTTTAAATATCCAGCGGTATGTAAAACTGAGCTGAGACCACTCAGGTTAGTCCTTTTCATCAGCAAAGTTGCCACAAAGAAAGGCAGAACCTGCAGCTGGACGTGAGAGTCTGTGCTGCTCACCCTGACTGCAGAGCTGGATGGAAAGTGCACTTTTTGGCCTGTGGAAGGCAAATCTGATCCCTTTGCAGTGGCCTGAGAAGTGAATCTGAGGCCACAGGTGCTGCAGGACACATCCCTGTGCTGTTACATCCAACCTGTGCTCACAGGGACACTCAGCAGCCTTTATTTCGTGTTGGAAGGGAAGAGAAGGGTGAGGTGCTCCCATCCTTCCTATTAAGGATATCACCTCCTTGATGTCTGGCATTTAAAAATTAATATAAAAGTGAAGCCTTTACCACCCTCTTCGTGGCAGTCCAGAAAGTCCCTGGCACAGAAGCAGGTCCATCTCCTCCCCTGGAGAGCCCTTGGCACACCTTGGCAGACCCAGCTCCCAAAGCCCCCAGAGCAGACACCAAGGTTAAAACTGGAATTCCCAAGGAGCAGCTCACAGCCCTCTCCAGCATCCCTTCCCTGGAGGATGAGGGCTTGTGGTAGTTTGGAATAAATTATGCCAAGTGTTGCTTAAGGACCAAAACTCGATGTAAAGCCAGTGAAAACTGATTTTCACAAAAAGAGTTTCTGCTCCCCCATGCACTGGGCTGGGAGCTGTTAAAGGGAGGAATTCGTGTCTGGTAGATTAATGTTCAAGGCTTTCCAATTTGCACACAGAATACAAGAGGTGAGTAGTCCAAAATACAAATATATGAGCAGAGCTGTGTAGTATTACTACTCTGTTTATGATGCTGAAAAGTCAGAACTGTGCCAAGCCACTGTTTTCTTATAAACTATTTAAATAATTTATTGACGTGCAAAGTTAACAATTCCCTGTGTTTACTCCAGCTTGTGTTAGATCTGATATGAATGAGGCTCTTTGGACCTTGCATTTTTATCTAATTTCCTCAATGCTGGCAATAATTTTGCTGTTTCAATAGCTGATCTTATTCACCTGCTGCTAAAAACACTTGTCATGTTGAATTACATACCCTGCACAGATATTGTTGCAATTAGCAATTACAAAATATCACAACAGAAGTGTACAAAGGTTTAGGATCCAGATTTTTGGCTGTGTGTAATCATGTCCTAATTTGCTGGAACACGAGCCAGCAAGTTCTGTTCATCTGTACGTATTTTTTTATTGATCTGCATATGCAGATGCAGTAGTTGCATGTGAAAATTTGGAGCCAGTGATATAAATATCATAAGAAATTCCATGTTTTTCCTCATTCCCAGAGTTCCTGTGACAATCCAGCCACACTGGGCCCAGGGGCTCAAGGGAACTAAACCCAGCTGGGTCCAGTGCAGGACTTTGTAGCCCTGGTTTGTGCCTGAGGTGTTTTGGTTTTCTGAAATTCTTTTCCCAGGGAATTTTCTGTAAACAGGAGAAATTGTTCTGTAACTGTACCTTTGTTATTCATTCCTTTCCCTAGGAGGGATTTCTTCTTGATGTCCCTCTGCTCTGACCAATGTGAGTGAAGAGGTTTGTCTTTGTGTCACCAGTCAAACTGGTCTGTGTAGAATAGTATAAAAGGGAGACACATCCCAAAAATAAACGAGTCATTTTCAGCCTTCTGAAGTTCAGAATCTGTGTCACTGTGGTGTAAAACAGCATCACTGGTCCACACTGGGAGAAAGGAAACTGCTGTGTTTGGATGCTGGTCCACACTGTGAGGAGAGGGGATTTTTTTCCCACTTAGTCTTCATTACATACAGAGAAATTCACCACAGTGCCATCACTTTTTTTTCTTTGTTTAAGAAATAAAAAAGACAATAAAATATTTTTAAAACATTATATAGATAGGAGAGAAATCCTGGAATTCATGGATTTAATGGAATGGAAACATTTATTGCTGCTGTTCCCATGCAGTGTCTTGGTACAACTCTAGCCAGGGAGTTCCTGGGGACCAACAGCTCTGGCTTCTCTTCAGCCACTGGAGTCTATTCTGATTTCCTGGTGTCCTTTCTGGTTGTGCTGGATTACTCATAACTGCAGCTCAGTGGTAGCTGCCAATACAAATTTAGTCTTTTCTGTTTATTCTGTGCTGTCCTGTCAAAGCAGATCAGTCTGCTTTGCATTCGAGCTCCAAAATTTAATTGTGGGAAAATGATGAGTCACTGCAGGGAAGGTAACCCAGTGTCTGTGTCAGGGGACGTTCCCCTGATGGACAGAGCCCTGAAATGACACCAGGGCCACGAGCCAGAAGCACCAGCTCTCACACCAAGGTGTCACTTATAAACCCCTGGGACCACAGGGCTTTTTTAACCAGCCAGAAGATTGATTTGGGGTCAAGTGGGGGAAACAATATAACAGGGAGAGGGAATTTTCCAAGCTCTATTAGCAATTCAGGCACCTGCTGGGGAACATTTAATGAAATTCTCTGAGGTGGCTGCTCAGGACAGAGCAGGTTTGTCCATTCCCATCCCCTGAGGGTGGAGATGGGCAGTGGGATGGAGGCAGTGACAATCCCAGGATCCAGGAATGCCACCACCCTGGGAGGAGAGGAAGAGAAGAGAAGAGAAGAGAAGAGAAGAGAAGAGAAGAGAAGAGAAGAGAAGAGAAGAGAAGAGAAGAG
>JBBMKD010000067.1:13351972-13365698 GCA_037834095.1 Argya squamiceps
CTTCCTTCCTTCCTTCCTTCCTTCCTTCCTTCCTTCCTTCCTTCCTTCCTTCCCTCCTCCCTCCCTCCCTCCCTCCCAAGGACTGAGCTGTGTGTTCCCTTCCTTCCAAGGACAAGGAACTGCTGTGTTCCCCTCCTCATTTCCAGAAGAAACTGCAGGGCAGCCACTGTGGGTTTTAATCTGTGTAAATGGTGTGCAAGGCTCAGGAGATACAATAAATAAATGGGTGATAAATGCTCGTTCTGCCCCAACCTGCAGGACATTTACAGCACAAGGATCTGCACGAATATCGCAGATATTCCCGAATTTTATGAGGAAAATTGCCTGGAATTCTGCATGGAAATGTCTCTTCCTTAATCTAGACAGGCTGTCCTGCCACTTCAGCAGGGGAGAGAGAGCAGGGACTGCAGTGAGACCCAAAAAGAGCCAATTTTTAACAATTTTCAGCAAAATCTTTGGGTGTACTTTAATCTCAGGACTATTTTACCTGGCTGTAGTTATCATTTCAGCTGCCCTGACTGGGAGGGTTTTATCCCCAAATGCACAGACACCATGATGAGTGTGTGAGGATGTCATTTATAAAGACGTGGGGGGATTCAAATCACCACATTTGCAAATCTGAATGTTTTTAAAAGCTGATTCCCAGGAGTCCTGTGTCAAAGCCAGAGGTTCAAAACCACAGTGGTTAAAAGGAGGATAATAAACTGCTCACTACTTGACCTTAACTGCAGTGAAGAGGGAAAAATCAGTGTTAATCTTGCTACACAAACCTTAATCTATTTTATTTTTTGCTTAGCTTTCCTTTTTTTCAGCATCCATATAATTTTATATATAAGATATGCAAGGGTTTACATTTATTATCTGTACATATGATCAGCCCAAATTGCTAATTCATCCTGAATTTTTTTTTGGTTCAAGTTACACACTCATGGTTATTTTAACATAAGGCTTTTTTTTTTTTGTAATGTAATGATATTTAATTTGCATTAGCACAAGTGACATACAATAGATCATGCTATTATCATGATTGATATCAGATGAACTGGCATAAATTCAACGTTATAAATTGAGCCTATAAATGAAACTCTGATTTTACAGGAATTACTGGAGTAGAAAGGCTAAGGACCCTCAAGTCAACCTCACTCAAACCCACTCTTTAGAGCTTTATATATTTTATGCCTGCAATAAATGCTTTTGTGAAAGCCCATAACCTGCAAAAAAATATTTAAAAAAACTCATTGGAAGTCTATTAATTATAATAATCCTGTCCAAAAAGCTGTGAGGGCTTATTTTTGTGACATCACTCTTTGATTTCTTACTGCCTTAAATTATCCCTTTGTTGGCTGGGTGAGGGTAACAGTCATACTTTTGTCATTAAATATAAGGAGTTTTAAAGCCTGATCCACCCTGGCTCTAATTGATATTGCTTTCATTTGGCAGATAGTGACCTGATTTATAATTTAAATATGCATCATTATGTGCACCTCTTCTGTATAATGGAAAAGTGAAGTTACTCTCATCTTCTCCTGCAATGTTAACATCAAGGAAAAGTATCTTCCTTTTTTCCCCTTTTATACTTAGAGCCTAATTGAAAACTGTTCATTGAATTTCAACATGATAGAAAAGTCTTTTTATCTCTCAATTTGTCCATTAGCTATTATAATTGAAGTATCTGCTCCACAGCTGAATTGATATTGTTCTTGTTTAAATTCGGGATTTCTCTAAATCTTCTATGAGACCCAGCAACTCATAAAAAATAAATAAATAAAGAAATTTGGGTTAGGAGGCATCAGTGAGCAATGCTGCCTAAATGGGGCATTGGAGCAGGGTCCACACGTGCAGAGGAGGAAATGTGGGATTTTCCTGGAGAACGTGTTGCATAATAACCTCACCAGCATGGCCAGAAGGTTTGCTAATTGCCACATCTGTTTAGCAGCTGTCAGATGTTTGCCATATGTTGCCATCAATATTCCAGCAGAGCACATTACAGGGAGTTTTATTGTGTTCCACCGTTATTTATTTGCCACAGACATTACCACAGCCAGTGACGTCTGTTGATGTGAGATCACTAATTATGTTTTAAAAGCTGCATGCAAAAATCCAGGGGATTTCAGCCTCCTCAGCCCCCATTGCTGGTGATGTCACTGAGAATGTTTTCCCCTACAGATCTCTGAACTGGCTTATAAATTTCTATCTCTTCTCATGGTAAATAATTCTCCCACAAAATAACTTATTTATGTTGTTTTTGAAGGATGTTTCTGAGCCCACGTTATGTTTTAATGGGGATGCTTGCTAAAACTCCAACTTCTTTTTCAAAACCCACTTCATTCCATGAGTTTGTTTTGTTGTTTTTTTTTTCATCAGGGCACAGGTCAGGGATGGAGGACAATTCAGCTTTACAGCTCAGAAGGCTGAAACCCCAATTCTGCTCCCAACCCTGCCACTGACTCATCCCACGCCCTCGATTCTCGGTGTGACCCTGATTTTCCAATCTGTGAGCCAGATCCCTGCCGTGCCCTCCGAGCTGGAGCTGGGCAGAGTGTGGGGTGAGCCAGCACCTTCCCAGCCACGGATCTGGCTGAGTTTCTGCTGCTCTTTTAAACGTTCTTGCAGGGATTTTTTTCAGACAACTCTTTTCAAGTTACTTTTTTGTCACCGCGGCAGGGAAAGAGGAAGCAGAGATTGACAATGTGCAGACGAGGCAAAATCTGCATGATGTGATTTAATGTGAGTTGATAGGTGTCACTGATCTCTATTATAAATAGACTGTGTGAATTCCATATGATGTATTATTTATCCATTGTAGATGCCTTTTTGTTTCATTAATAAACCTGGAAATCAGACGTATACATTTCCAATGACGAGGTTTTGGCAATACAAGGCATTGTGACATTTGTCTGCAATTGCTCAATTATTTTGATGATTTTCTTCTTCTTTCTCTATAAATGATTAATGCTCGAGATGTTTGTTCAAGATTCTCCTGATTTTAGCTCATTTGTCCAGCTGAGTTCTTTCTTCCTCCTCTAATTAGGGAAGATTATGGCAGCGTTAAGGACTTCCAGTGTGACCTGAATTCCAGTTCCTGGGAGCTGCTGCATGGAAAGCACAACAGGATCCCCTGGCTGAGGTCTGGGGGGTCTGGGACACCCAGAAAATCTCACATTAACAATAAGAAATCCATTTAAATCTGCCTCAGAGCAGAGACTCCTCTGCTGTTATCCTTCCTACACTTGAAAGCATTTCCATGGTATTTCTGTGCTTGAGGAAGTTCAGAAAACACTTTGCTGTTTACTCAAATAGGAAAGGACTCGATTTTTCCCCATTTTTGCAGAGAACAATGAGCAGCAGCTGGTGCCTTCCACTCGTGCTTTCAGAGGAAGCACAAAGATATCTCTGAAGACTCGACAGGGCAGAGAATTGTGAAGAAAACGTAAAGCTGGGGGTTGTTCCAGGAGTGAAACCTCGGGGTCCCTGGGGTGGGTGAGGACAGGGGGGTCCCTGAAGGAGGGAAGTGGGGCCGGGAGTTCAGGCTGCAGGAGCAGGAGGTGCTCAATCAACTCCCACGAGGAATTGCGTGCCTTGCCCAAACGCCTCCATCAGCAATCTAAAATTTGTCTGCCTCCTGCATTTGATCTCCTCATTTTCCTCTCCTTATGCCTTTTTAATGCTGTTTGTAGCCATTTCAATTATGTGATTTCCTTATCTGTGCACCACGGAGAATACTGTACAAGGCTTTCTAAACAGCTCCTAAGTTTATCTGCCTGTCATTTGCTTTTCATTATGCGAGATAACAATCTTCCTCATATCTTATGAGAAGATAGAATGTGATTGTTTTGGAAATGGGGAGGGGGGGGAGAAAAGTCTACTCTGCATTATCCTCAGCCCTGTAGCATTTGTAACGTCACCAGTGTCAGCACAATCTCCAACATTTTTTCCTTGCTGTGGCCCAGGAAGAATTATCTCCGTGGTTTTCTTGTGCCTGCTGCTATCTCCTCTTTTTCTCCATTTTAGACACGGCGAGGTTCTTATCTGGAGCGTGGTTCTGCAGCTACAGATTTGCCTAAATTCAGTGTGATGGCTCCAAGGCCTTTGGTGGAGCTCGTGCACTGAGGGGAAGGGTGAGAGGCAATTGTCAGCAGCTCGCTGGATTAAATACAGACAGATATTATTCATGTCCTTTGACAGTTCCTGACTTTCAGCTGTATAATGACAGGGCAACAGTAGGAATTCCAGCAGCCCAGCTTCTGTCTTACTTCAAGATAAGCTTATCAACCATAGCCTGAATCCATTCAGCTCCTCAGCAGATGAGAACTCGTGTCAGGCTGAGCTGCTGTGCTGATTTCTGCTTCCTCCCCTGCCCTGCACCTCCATTTGGGCTGGGTTTTGCCATCCCACAGCTGCCTTGCAGGGTTTTTAGTAGTCAGGCTGTGCCTTGTCTGTCTCAGCACCTGGTCCAGGGCAGTCCTGGATCCTCCTGGTGCTACCAAGATCCCCTGGGATGGGAACGAGGAAGGGACACCAGGGGATGGTCAGTCCTGATGGGGTTTGCTCTCCTCATCAGTTCCTTGATCTACAAAGAGCAGCTGCTTCGTTTGGCTTCTTCAGGTGAAAAACCCACTCTGAGGTTTCTCCTGTGCTGTTGATTCAGAGGGATCTCTGCACAATTCAGGAGTCACAGCAGTCACTGCACCCTCAGCAATGGTTTAGAGGTCAGAAGTGACCAAGTGTCTGTGGAATTTCCACATTTTTTCGTGTGTTTTTTAGATTACAGCACTTTCCAAACTTGTGGGATTTGGTGTCAGGGGAGAATCATGGGTTTGGAGAACTTTTGGCAGCTGAAAGTTCAATTTAATATTAATACAAAAAGCAAAGTTGTGAAAGGAAACTCAGCGGGTTTGATCATACAGGATTTGATCAGGCAGAGTTTGATCTTACAGGAGCTGGAAACTCCTCCAGGCTGGGATTATCATTCTGGTTCTGCCCATACAATGAAGAGTATAAAATATATAAAAATGTACAAATGTTGGCACTGGCTGTGGCCACAGGCCAGTGTCCTGTCCTGTCCCTGGCCAGCCCCTGTCCCCTCACTGCCGTGCCCAGCGTCCCCCTCCAGCTCTCAAATCAGGGACACCAAAGAAAGTCAATCACTCCAGACATCTCCAGAATATTTTCAAATCATTTGTGTCTATTAAATCATTGTTGATTTGGTTTTTCCACTCTGAATGTGGTCACTTTTTCAGGACCAGCAAACACAAGTGATCATCACCAGAGAAATGGAAGATACGGAAGATTTGTGGTTTATCAGTGTGAAACTCTTTGCTGCTTGACTTTTCCCTGGAATACCTTGGTAGAAACATGAATTCATGTTTCAGAATTAAATGCACGCCTCAACAGCTCGGTTCATAATTATATTTACAATTAGAAACAATGTAATCGGGAATGGAACTTTTTGTTGTTGGCTGAGTGCACAAAACGACTCGTGGAGAAAATGCCGTTTCAAGCCGCGCTTTCTCCCCCACAATTTAGGAGCATTTAAGCTTCATCTCCGATATACATTAGGAAATTAGGGGCTAATTAAGTCCACATGGGGCAGGACTCGAGTGAAAAACTGCTGCGTCCCTCCCGAAATTCCCTTTTTTGCACAGCAAAGGCCCAAACGCCGGCACACGACGGGACACGAACCCACCCAGTGCCACGGCTCCCGGGAAGAGTTTTAATTCCTCAGGAGCAGAAAAGCCAAGCTTTAAATGGAAATGCAGATGGGGAAGAGGGCACGGAGTAATTGAGAATCCCCTGCCCTGCCAGGAGGGGTTAATGGGCAGTGCCCCGCAGAAATCCGGCTCCTGCGAGTCCTGCAAATGTCACAGCGCTACAGAACGAGGCGCTGATCCAGGTCCTTGTGGTGTTAAGTGGAGGCTGCAGGGCAGCTCTGAACCCAAACGCATAATTTGTAGACACGGGATGTCATTTACGATTGCTTGCCTCTCATTAAAACTAATCAGAGCGGCTTTCTGGCAAAAATTGATTTTTAATTGGGAAAGTTACATCTGTGAAACTGTTTTTCTTTTCCCCTGAAAACCGATGGACAGCGTCCTTGTTTGCTGAAAGCTTCAAGAGCTCTGAATGACCTTTTTCCCCTTCAGATTTTGGCCAAAATTACCGTCAAAAATATTTGTTTGGACGCTTTGCAGGATGATTTTAGTCAGAAAAGTCATTTTCCATTAAAAAAAAATAAAATTCAGGGGATGTTTTCACTTGGCAGCTTGGGAAGCACACAGATGCTGGGATGCAAACAGGAGGGCAGGACCTCACAGTGGCTTCCACACTTCTCAGGTGCTTTTCACCAGGACTGGCACCGGCAGCTCAAGGTGCAGCAGTGTCACTTTTAATTAAAACCTTTTGTTTTACCTGCACAAGAACAGCTGCAGCATCCACAACACGGACAAGGCTAGGGCTAGGAATGGAAAAGGAGACAATGGGTGATGGGAAGCCCACACAAAGCTGGTTTGTGCCATAAAAATCCCAGAAAATGCTGCTGGCTTCTCCCTGGATGTGGCACTCAGTGCTCAGGTGGGGATTGGGCTCGGGATGTTCTGGGAGGGATTTTCCAGCCCGGATGATTCTGTGAAAATTCATATTCTGTGAAATAGGGCTCGAGTTCTTTTGGAATTTCCATGTGACTGAAGCAGTGGCAACACCAACCCCTCCACAAAGAGATGCTAATTCCCATTAATTATCCAAAGTGTCCCGAAGTGATCTTCCCCCGATGCTGGAATGTGCACACAGACCTGGCTTTGGGTGATTATCACAGGACACCAGGAGCTGTTCTGTTTAATTGTCCCTGTTTTATCCATCCCAGCCCAGCCGGGTGAGAATTCCTTTGGAAGGAGAAGGGTTCTGCCACGGCCCAGCAGAAAATTCCACAAAAATTCCGTGGAGCAGGGAGCATTCCCAGGGCTGTTCTGGGTGGTGGAGCTGGGAATGTTCTCGTGGGGAGCAGGGACAAGGACCTGGGATGGCAACTGGATCACAGGAGGAGGTTTGCTCCACCCTGGCACTGCCAGCTCTGGGTCTTCCCAGCCTTTCCAAACTTAGCCCCACAAAATTCCGTGGAGCAGGGAGAGTTTCCAGGGCTGGCCCAGGTGGTAGAGCTGGGAATGTCCCCATGGGGAGCGGGGACAAGGACCTGGGATGGCACCTGGATCACAGGAGAAGGTTTGCTCCATCCTGGCACTGCCAGCTCCCCTCTCCTCCCTTCCCAAAATGCAGGAAAACATGCACCTCCAAGGAAGGTGAGGTTGTTCTCTAGACAAAAACACTCAGGTTGTTTTAAACTGAACAACTGCTAAGCCTGGTGTGTGATGAGAGATTATTGCTTTGGTTTGCTGAGATTTTTTTTTTCCCTTTGTGAGCACTCCCAGAAATATCCTTGCAGGATGTGCCTCTCATTTTTCCCGAGGATTTTCTGAAGACCCCTTCTATTACCTGAAGTCACCTTTCTGCCAGAAGATCCAGGCAGGAGACGGCAAAGAATTTAAACTCTGGAATTTAAACTCCTTTGGTGTCCTGCTCAACGCAGCTGAGCCAGAATTTCTGCCGGCAGCGAAGTTCTCAGAGCTAAGCTGCGCTATTTAAAACAGAACTTCATCCTAATGAGCCTAAAATAAAACAATGTGTGGAAGGCGATTTCAAAGCATCCTCAGTTGTATCAGGGGTGCGGGAGAAGGAGGAAAAAACACGCCAAATCCAACCAAAGAGCACCATCTCCTGGACACGGCGCCCGGGAGGAGCGCTCCGAACGCCTCTCGTGTAAATCCCGAACTCTGCTGCTCCTGAGTGACGAGGTAAGCTGCCCTGGGTAACGCTTCCCATTCCGTTTTCCACGGGAAAACACAGAAAATATTCACCCGTCTTTATTTTTCAATGTGTTTTGTATTAAACGGTGAGAAATTCCCAGAAGCAGGGGCTGCCTTTGCTGTGAAAGGAGGTGTTGGTTGTGAAAGGTTCATTTTCTGCACGGTTCTGTCGCTGCTTGAAGGGCTTTCAGGTGGGTCACTCAGCAAATCGGGGTTAAGCATTTTCTGTATCCATTTTCATCTATTCCCAAGATTATCATAAAAAGATACTTTTTTTTTCCCCCTATAGAAAAATAGCTTGTGGAGATACGTTTTTATTTTGTAATGCTGTGTGAGAAAATAGCTTTTACGTGTCTGATATTCTGCCTTCTCCAGGAAGATGCTCTTCTGTTCCTGCCTCCTGACCCAATAGATTTGATGAAGTTTTCAATTTAAAATCTGCTCTCCATGAACACCCTGCCACATTCTCTGGAATTCACAGATGAATGAATTTTTACAGGATTCCTGGAAAGCAAACACATCTGACCACGGGGAATATTAGCCTGATAAAGATTTAATTGTAAAATGACAATGAGCAGCAGTTGAAGTTCAGATAGTATTTCCCTGGCTGTCATTTCTGCGTGCAGACATTATTCTAATAGCAAACCCTCTCATCTTTGTTACCCTTTTCATGATCTTTTCAGTGCCTGAAAAAGTCAAGTACCAATATCTTGTGACACGAACACAAAGCAGAAGCCTTTTTTCCAGAAGGATTATATTTTCTTTTTTTTTTCTTGTAGTGGGTGACACAGAGTTCATGAATAACAGAATTGAGTTGATACCAAACCAGAATCTTATTATTATTATTATTATTATTATTTGTTTATTTTGTTTATTTTATTATTATTTCACACCAGGACTGACTAAGCTAAATACCTGCTAACTGAGGACCAGTAAATCAGATTTTCTTAGCTGGAATGTCCCAGGATGCTCTGTGCAACAGCAGTGTGTTCACAAAGCTCAAATTAATTTCTGACGAAGAACATGTGCAGTCACACTATTTCTCTGTGCCATATCTGAGTAAATTAAAATCTGCACACAAAGGGAGTGTCTCCTATACTTTGTTCATCATTCTAACAATATCAAATGTCATCTACAGCAGCATAAATAGAGATTCAACTCCTGCTTATCTGGATAATCCCACTAAACTCAGAACAGGACCCTCCTTCCTGTAGCTCCAGTGGTGTGGGACGTGGTATTTAATAACTGATGGGTAATTATGGAGTACAAAAGGAATTATCATTTTACCTAGCAGCAGTTCATTCAGCTGAGGGACTCCTGTCAGTCAGAAGCTGCAGAGGGTTGCTCTAACAGCCAAGAAAGGAGAAGTCCTCCCATCACTGGCCAGTGAAACACCTCTTGTCCCCGAGCCCAAAAAGGTGTTCCTGTGGCACCCTGACAGGCACTGCTCACCCTGGAACTCCACAGCCTTTGGAAGCACAGACCTCCGGAAGGAGGGTGAGACTTATAGAGCAAAAAACTGAAGGCAGAAGATTATTTTTTGTAAGCTCAGGAGCACACGGATTAATAAATCCTGCTTGTCCCAGCTCTTAGGAATTCCATTCTGTCTAAATTTTGGGTTTGTTTTCTCCTTCTTCCCCCCCTCCCCACAGCAGAGCTGAACCTGGGAATGGCATCACTCAAAGGCTCGTCAGTTTGAAGTGGCAAAAGTGAAACACCCGCTGTCCCCGAGCCCAAAAAGGTGTTCCTGTGGCACCCTGACAGGCACTGCTCACCCTGGAACTCCACAGCCTTTGGAAGCACAGACCTCCCGAAGGAGGGTGAGATTTATAGAGCAAAAACTGAAGGCAGAAGATTATTTTTTGTAAGCTCGGGAGTGCACAGATTAATAAATCCTGCTTGTCCCAGCTCTTAGGAATTCCATTCTGTCTAAATTTCGGTTCTGTTTTCTCCTTCTTCCCCCCCTCCCCGCAGAGCTGAACCTGGGAACGGCATCACTCAAGGGCTCGTTAGTTTGATGAAGTGGCAAAAGTGACTCCAGCTCCCGTGGGTACTCCCGGCTCAGAAACATTTACACATCCCCAGGGGATTCTGAAAAACACCACCGAGTCTCCGGGTACTGAATCACAGGCAGCTATTTTGAATCTTTAATTTTTTTTTTCCCCCTTATATTCTTTTCTATGAGGATGTCAGAGCTAAAATATGGAATATGCTTTTCCCACTTGGTTCCTATTACTTGTAAAGCATTCAAAAGCTTCCAGAATAAAATTACCTCTATGCCCTGCCAGGGAGCAGGCAGAGCTCCACCGAGTATCAAGGGAGTCCCTCTGCTGGTGTTGCTTTCCATTTTTAACCCAAATATAATCATAAAAATGACTAAATGTGAGACTGGAGCTGTACAGCCTCAGATTCAGCATTTATTTGTTATCATGTTCATCCCAGCGGAGTTTTACTGTACTTTTATATTTATACAAAAAGTGCTGAAATATATTCCATAAATTAAGGGGTTCATTTTCAGGTGTGACATATTCATCATCACCATCATCATTGTGTGAGTTTGTTTTAAAACTTCGCTCATGTGAGAGCAGCCAATTTGCATTTAGGAAAAAACAAATAATATTTGAGGGAGAAATGCAAAGAGATAAGAGGTGCAGGAAGCTGAATTCAACTCTGAAATTACATCCCTTACTTTTCTATCCCAAGTGCACATTTTCCATGGGGGGAAAGGCACTGAGGCACATTTAACCCCATAAATGTCTGACATTGCCCCTGGGTGGATTCGGGTCTGCGTCCTGACAGTGAAGAATTAAACAACTCAACACAAAAATACATTTCTATTTTGTTCCAGTATTCGTTTGAGGCTTAATCACAGTTGTCAATGTGCTATTGCAGTGAATAACATTTTCATATTGAGTTATTTTACAGTTCCTACAGCAGTAAGGAATATCTTAGGGTACTAACTGATTGTTTAGGCTTTATTTATGGCACAGGAAAGCAATGACATTGAAAATATTGTATAAACTGCAAATACACTGAACAGCCAAGTCCCTACCCTGTGTTATGAATTGAAATGGCATTATTTTAAAACATTTTTTAAAAAATCATCATAATTATATGTTCTCAACACAGAGACAAATTACCTATTATTTTAACATAATTAATTTGAGCACAGAGCGTTTATGTTGCTCTGTGTGTCATTATCCATCAAAATACTAAAAATTGGGGGTTGAATCTTTAAGGTTTCTTCCTCCAAATCTGTCATTTGTTTGTCTCCACCTTCAATACCTGAAAGTTTTAATTACAATTGACATTTCAGTTTGTTGCCTGTGCCCTGGGCCACATTTCCAGCCTCTCTTGTGATGATTTGCACCAGGGCCTTCAGGAGAGAGCTCTCCCTCTTCAGTGACCTCAGGCTTGTAACCAAGTTTCTCTTCTTTCCCTATGATACTGATGGGTTTTGAGGGTTTTTTTTGCATTTTATTGCTATATCCTGATGATTTATTCATTTATACTGCTGATTAATGCCCTTTTCTCTTTTAAATGCACCCTCCTCTATCTGTGAAAGGCAAAGGGAACAAGGACTGGTGTATTTCAAGGGTCTGCTCTCCTGGCTGGATGAACAGGCACCTCTCTTCCCAGCACCTGGATAGGTTTGGGCTGGGTTTTCTCTGAGCTCAGGGTGGGATCTGCTGCTCCTGTGTGGTCTGGGGTGCCAGGAGATGGATGGGAGCTCAGCACAAAGGCAAAAGTCCACTCATTTCTTGTTGTCCTGTCTCCAGTAGAGCACTGAGGGCACAGCTGTCCAAACTGTGCCAGGGAACGCCTGTCTCCGAGGCTCTGATGAGCTCTGACTTTTTTATGCCTCTTTTTTTTTCCCCCTTGTCTCTCATGATTGACATTTGTCTTTTCTGGGCCTTGTTTGCTTGCACTGCACTTGTGGGGAGCCTGGAGCAGTGCAGTATTTTCATGTCAGCCGGGTTAAGGGTGAGGAACATTACACATGCACACTGATTTATGCCTCAGAGGCTGCAAATCGTGTCAAGTGTGATCTCAGCACAGCTCTGCTCCATGACTCAAGCTCTCGGTGCAGTGTTACACTCTCAGACATCAATCCTCAGCCAGGCAAGGGAGAACTCCTCCAAGAGCATCCATAAACTCCTGGGCTGGGAGAGTTATTAGTTATTCATGAGATGATAATGGTGTTTGCAATGTTCATGCCAAAGCCAGAATCCCATAAACACTGAGGTTGGAAAAGACCTCCAAGCTGTGACTGATCCCCACCTTGTCCCCAGCACAGAGCTCTGAGTGCCACCTCCAGGAATTCCTGGGACACCTCCAGGGATGGTGATTCAACCCTCCCTGGGCAGTTCCAAGACCCGACCACCCTTTCCAGCAACAATTTCCTCCTGATGTCCAACCCAAGCCTCCCCTGACACAACTTTTTATCCCAGTCATTCCATAATTCTGTTTTGCAGGGCCGTATGTCAGGAGCTCCTGTGGGCAGCTGCGGGTCTGAAAGCTTCTGTTCTCCCACAGGCACACAGCAATTTCTTCACTATTTCAAGCTCTGGGTTGTGTTGAAGTCAGTGCCAGAGACTGGTTTTTCTTCTTCTGACATCCCTGTAAAACAAAGCTTAAAGAAAGGGGTCTGACAGTCAGAATTCCCCCGGGATACCAAAGGCCTTGACCCTCAGACGCCTGCCCAGCCGCTGCTGTTTCTGCTGCAGGTTCCTCTCTCCCTCTGCTTTTAACCACGGGGAGCTGCCACGACCTGAAAAACCTTTCCCAGCACGGCCATTACCAAAATTCAGGAATCCCTATGAAAACCATTAATTCAGCCCCACCTCATCTTCTCCCTGAAGGAAAAGAGACTGAGAATTCCCTGCTGTGGAATTGTGTGCACACTCTGTGTGCTGTGAGCTGCATTTGCAGTGTGCTGGGGAATTCCAGAGGTGGGAAGCACAGCAGCAGAGCAGCCCAGGACTGAGCCCTTCCCTCCCCAAGGCCTCCTCCAGCCCTTGCCAGCACAGGGAACTGATCAGTGCAGTTTGCTACTGACACAACTGAGCAGTGCAGTTTGCTACTGACCGGGGAGTTTCTGCAGGACAGCAGGAAGGAGTGATGGAAGGGCTGCAGGGAATTGCTCCTTGCAATGCCACAGCAGCTCAGCTCATCTGAATCTTCTGAGTGTTAATTTAACACATCCCGTTAGCAATGTCCGATTAATAACACGGCAAGTAATGCATGAGATAATTCACTCTGGGGTGAAGGCCCAGCCGGGCACAGCTCTGGGGTTCAGGCTGGAGGTGTATGCACGGCTCTGGGGTTCAGGCTGGGGGCCAGCACGGTTCAGGGGTGAAGGCTGGAGATGTGGGTATGGTTTAGGGGGAAGGCTCGGGGCTCGGCAGGGCTCAGGATTCAAAGCTGGAGTTGTATGCAGGGCTCAGAGGGAAGACTGGAGGGGCGGGCATGGCTCTGGGGTTCAGGCTCGGGACCGGGCACAGCTCTGGGGTTCAGGCTCGGGACCGGGCACAGCTCTGGGATTCAGGCTCGGGACCGGGCAGAACTCTGGGGTTTGGGCTGGAGGTACGGGCACGGCTCTGGAGTTCAGGCTTGTGGCTAAGCATGGCTCTGGGCTTCAGGCTCGGGGCCGGTGACGGTTCTGGAGTTCAGGCTCGTGGCTAAGCACGGCTCTGGGCTTCAGGCTCGTGGCCAAGCACGGCTCTGGGGTTTCACCCCGCCGCTCCGCTGCCTTACGGCCCTCCCTGCTCGGGGCCGCTAACGGCCGCCACCGCCACAGCTTCGCAGCCGCCACTGAGCATGCTCGGCTCCCGCACATCCGCCGGCGCCCGGCGGCCGAGCAACGGCAG
>JBBMKD010000067.1:13373225-13389715 GCA_037834095.1 Argya squamiceps
TGCTGTGTCCAGTCCTGTTCCCTCAGTTTAGGAAGGACATTGAGTGCTGTGTCCAGTTCTGGGCCCTCAGTTTAGGACAGACATTGAGTGCTGTGTCCAGTTCAGTTTAGGAAGGACACTGAGTGCTGTGTCCAGCTCTGATCTCTCAGTTAGGAAGGACAGTGAGTGCTGTGTCCAGTTCTGGGCCCTCAGTTTAGGAAGGACATTGAGTGCTGTGTCCAGTTCAGTTTAGGAAGGACATTGAGTGCTGTGTCCAGCTCTGATCCCTCAGTTTAGGAAGGACATTGAGTGCTGTGTCCAGTTCTGGGTGTCTCAGTTTAGGACAGACACTGAGTGCTGTGTCCAGCTCTGTCCCTCAGTTTAGGAAGGACACTGAGTGCTGTGTCCAGTTCAGTTTAGGGAGGACACTGAGTGCTGTGTCCAGCTCTGGCCCCTCACTTTAGGAAGGACATTGAGTGCTGTGTCCAGCTCTGGGTGTCTCAGTTTAGGGAGGACCCTGAGTGCTGTGTCCAGTCCTGGCCCCTCAGTTTAGGAAGGACATTGAGACACTTGAGCACGTCCAGAGGAGACAATGAGGCTGGTGAGGGGCTGGGAACACAAACCCTGTGAGGAACAGCTGAGGGAGCTGGGCTTGTTTATCCTGGAGAAAAGGAGACTCAGAGGTGACCTTATCACTCTCCACAACCCCCTGAAAGGTGGCTGTGCTCAGCTGGGGTTGGGGTCTTTCTCCAGGCAGCACTGACAGAATGAGAGGACACAGCCTCAAGCTGCACCAAGGGAAATATAGGCTGGATATCAGGAAAAAGTTCTTTACAGCAAGGGCAATTTAGGTTGGATATTAGGAAAAGGTTTTTTACAGAAAGGGTGATAAATTACTGGAATGATCTGCCTGGGGAGGTGATGGAGTCACCATCCCTGGATGTGTTTAAAGAAAGACTGGATGTGGCACTTGGTGCCGTGGTTTAGTTGAGGTGTTAGGGCTGGGTTGGACTCAATGATCTTGAAGGTCTCTTCCAACCCAGTGATCCTGAAATTCTGTGATTCTGTGATTCTGTGAAGAAAGGCCTTTTGTATGCTGTGTTCCAGCAAAAGTTTATTCCAGCATGCCAAAGGGAATCAGGAACAAAGCTGGGCCAGAGAAGGGACATTTAGGGCTTTTGCCAGGAGTGCTCTAGGGGAGTAAGTCTTTGTTCTTACCAGATGTCAGGAGATATCTGATCCCTTCTCGATTTAGGGAGGAAGGTGAGTGTGAGGAGAAGCTCAGTGATGCTCAGTCTGGACCAGAGGAGACCCCCAAAGCTGGGGCAGGAACTGAGAACTCTGAGTGAGCTGTTTGCTTCGCTCCAGGCCTTGGCAGGAGTTGATGAATTTGCAGCCTTGGAGGCAGAAGGCGATGGTGACACAAGTGTTTGAAATGCCATGAGGAAACCTGGTGCTCCTGGCTGTGAAGAAGGGGAAGGTCTTGCTCTGTCCCCGCTCCCCCTGCCCGAGCTCTCCCAGCAGCTCCCAGTGGCCCAAGGCATCAGATCATCATGACCACTGATAATTTCACTTTTATTACTGGAGAGTTTGTGAAAATCAGTTTCTTTTTAGCTCGAGTCAAATTCCAACAACCAAAACTCAGATATCTTAAAAAAAAAATACAGTGGAAGATGTCAGCTTGTCATTGAGAAAAGAACAACTGTCAAAACCCAAAGGTTTTCTGCCAAAACCCACTGAAAAATGTTGGCTGAAAACTGCAGAGCATGAGAAGCCAGTCCAAAAGAGTCAGTCTGGGTGTTGTCAGCCTTTTTTTTGACAAAAATCCTAAATATTTTGAAGAAAGGGGCAGCTTCCAGGAATTCCTGTTTGCAGCAGCTCCATCTTCTGTAGGTTCTGACCCAGAATTCCCCAATGGGAGCCACGCTGGTGTCCCCAACCTGACCCACAGGAGCCATGGGGGAGAAAATCATGGTTTCAATGGAGCTTGGTGGCTCCTCGCTGCCCCAAGACCTTCCCCAGGAAGGGACAGATCAGGTGGGGAATTGGAGAAGAGAAAATGCCTTCAGTCCTGCTTTTATTCCTGATTTTTTATTGATATGACCCTGCCCTGCCCGGGAAGGATGCTCAGAGCTGTATCCACCCTCAGCCACGCCAGCCCCTCGCTCCTGGGCAGGGAGGAGAGGTCTGGGGGAGGCAAAGGAATTCCTGCTGTGGAAATGGAAAGCCAGAGCAGCTGCCTGCAGTGAAACCATTAGCCCGAGGCTGTCAGCTTGGAGGGGGCTGGGGGCAGGCAGGGAAAGGACAAGAGGTGCTGCAGGGCAGAGAAAACCATCTGGATGACACTTGACTCTCACCCGAGGCTCTCAGCCGTGTGCTGGAGTGCTGGGATGTTATTAAAATCCCAGGAAAGGACTTGGGGCTCTCACCTGCCTCGGCTGCCTCATGCTGGGTTTGCTGAGCTGGAGCAGCCTGTGTGGTGGGATCTGCCAGTGATGCCTGAAGTTTCAGTTTTCACGTTTTTCAGGTTCTGTGCTGCCCAGGGGTGCAGTTCTGAGCCTCGTATTAAGTGCTGGTAAGCTCTCTTCACAGAGCAGGGAGACAAAACAAATCCTTTTCCTGCTGAAGACTAAGGACAACTTTCAGGCCCAAAAGCACAAACAAGGGTGGCTGAAGGGAGGAAATAAGGATGAGACTTCATCACCTGGAGCTGGAATTGGACAATTAAACCCCAATATGCAAATGAACCAAAATTTATAAAAGTGTGAGACCTCAAGATAGGTCAGTCATTTTTGTGACCATTCTTAGTCCACCTTGGGTGTAGCCCTGGCCAGACTCTTATCCTGCCCAAGGTGAATCCTAAAGGCCTTTTAATAAATACCTACTTTATTCCCCAGCTCTGTCCAGTTCCAGCTCAACCTTCCCAAGGCATCGCCAGCACAGGCAGAGCCACACCTCACACTGCCCAGCCTGGCAGCCCCTGGAGCAGCTGAGAGGTTATTTCATGCTTGGGTGGCCTGACAAACAGGAGTGATTTATGGCTCCTGGGGCTGCTGTTCATCACTGCCCAGGGCAGCGTGTGGGGAGGCTCGGTGTGAGCCGTGCTCAGAAACATCTGGGCTTTCCTGCTTTAAATTAAAGGTGTGGCTGACGAACTGTGAGGTGAGGGGTGGGAACAGGGGCTGGGAGGGGATGGAAAGGTGTCAAACCCTGAATGTTGCCCCACGGTGTCTGTCAGGAGCAGCACACACGGAGCACAACAGCACATCTGGAGAGAAAGCCCAGAGGTGTGAGAGCAAACAGAAATCATCACCAGTGGCTCTCCTGGCCCTGCTGGACCAGAAGGGGAAGGGGATCGTGCTGGGGGTTCACAGAGCCATCGCAGCCCCAGGGCATGCAGGGTCGGAGGGAAGTGTCACTGAAAGCCTGTCACCACCCTGCTGGCTGTCACAGCAGCCCTCAGCACCGCCCGAGCTGTCACTGTGGAGCTGGGACATCACGACCCAGCCGCGGGTCACGGCCCCAGGAGCTCTGGGGCAGGAAACAGCCGCGGACACGCGTGACCAGGCTGGGGACAGAGCTGGTGGCACCGAGGTTATGCTGGACCCCGTGTCAGGCACTGCCCCATAGTCCTGCCCTACCGGTGCCACTCAGAGGTGTCCTGGCTGTCCCCAGGCACCTTCCAGGGCACTGAGGTGGCACCTGCTGGCAGGTGGCAGCCAGAGATGCTTCCAGCAGCGCCCGGTGACAGAGAACTGCTGAACAATCTGTCACCTCTTCCGTGTCCCCAGGGTGTGTGGCTTGTGTGTGCACGGCACGCAGGGGGAGGCTCCTGTCCGGGACCCGGCTGCGGCTGGAAAATGGAATTTGCAAGGGCTCAGCAGCCCGAGGGAAAGGTTTTACTGTCTGGAAATTATGCCTTGCTTAGAAAGTAACATCGACTCTTTGTCTGAGCGCAGGAGACCCTCTCCTATGGGTGTGAGCAGGTGGATGGGGGGCTCTGGGGGCTCCCCGGCTGTGCAGCCCCTTCCCCAGCTCGCAGCCCTCGGGCAGAGCCTGCGGACGGAGCTTTCTCCTTCCCCCCAGCGCAAGATGCGATTGCCACCTACAGTTCTGCAGGCACAGGGCGCTCCGGCAGCTCGCCCGCCGCACGCTCCCGCTTTAGGGCAGCGCTTCGGGCACGATTTCGGCTCCTCCCAAAAGATTCCCCTTCTCCCGGACGTGGGAATTTTCCTTCTCCCGGCCATGGGAATTTTCCTCCCGGATGCGGGTATTTTCCTCTCGGCGCAGTCCCGCGCTCCTGGCTCCGTGCGCAGTGCCTGTGCTCCTCCTCCAGCCTGTGTGCACTGCCTGACAGCGCAGCCCCATCCCCATCTGTGATTACAAATTAGCAGCCTAATCCTAAATATCTTTTTTTGCCTGGAGATGCTTGTCTGAATCTGATTTTTAATCTGTTTTAACCAGCTGCTCCTGCTGCCGCCCTTTGCAATTTATTTTGCGTGTGACTTACGCTGGAAAAAAAATATCTGCCTAATTTTCTCCGATGTCAGACATCCTTTTAGCTGGAGACGGTGCTTTATATGTTCCACGGTACAAGGGGAGCTCTGCCAGCGTAGCGGTCTCTGCTTTTCCTCGGGATTTATTGACTACAGAGAGGTCCTGCTCTAATCTTCTCCTCTCACACCCTGTTTCTTTCCCTAAAAACCACTAAGCTCCTTGAGTCTCCCGTATCATCTCTGTGATGGGCAGAGCTCCTCGCTGGCTCATCCCCTGCTCAATCCCATTGAAGTGCAGGGCAGCGCTCCGCATCCCAATCAGCACGGATTTTTTTTTTCCCTTGAATAGCCTGGTTTATGCACGCTCCGGGGGAGACAGCCAGCCTCCTAAAGACTAAAATCCTTCCAAAAGGGGTTTTAAGTATTTCAGATAAATCTTACTAATGGTAAATGTAGCTATTCACTCCCAGCTCTTCATACGAGGGATTTGACCCTTTTTTATGTTAATGCCGGCGCTCCGTGGATGCTGCTCACGGTCGCGCTGCCTCTCCCTTTCCCTGCTGTGTGCCCTCAGCCATCCCCTGAGCTGGAGCTCCCCAAGCCCCCCAGCCCAGCCTTATATCGGGGAGGGGCTCTCTCCTTTTCCTGCGGGGGTGGTGAGTGCCGGGGTGCCAGCCCAGAGCATCACCAGCATCACCCGCTGCAGGGGCACAAGCTTTATTTCACCCACCGAGGATCAATTCCAGCTGCCGGGGAGAGCGGGGAGGGAGCAGCTCCTTTGGGAATGGTTTTCTCACAGTGCGTTTCTCTCCCCGAGCCGCGCCGGGTCCCCGGGCTCGGGGGTGCCGTGTTGGCAACACCGGGGCTGTGTCCCTGCTGGCACACCGGGGGCTGTTCCTGTGTTGGCACACCGGGAATCTGCCCGTGTTGTCACACCTGGGGCTGTGCCCATTTTTGGTACACCGGGGTTGTGTCCCTGCTGGCACACCGGGGGCTGTCCCCGTGTTGTCACACCGGGGGCTGTGCCCATTTTTGGTACACCGGGGTTGTGTCCCTGCTGGCACACCGAGGCTGTGCCCGTGCTCCACACTGGGGATGTGTCCGTGTTGTCACACCGGAGCTGTGCCCATTTTCGCACACCGGGGCTGCCCCCGTGTTGTCACACCGGGGTTGTCCCCGTGTTGTCACACCGGGGCTGTGTCCGTGTTGTCACACTGAGGCTGTGTCCGTGTTGTCACACCGGGGGTTGTGTCCGTGTTGTCACACCAGAGGCTGTGCCCATTTTGGCACACCGGGGGCTGTCCCCGTGTTGTCACACCGGGGGTTGTCCTCGTGTTGTCACACCGGGGGCTGTCCCCATGTTGTCACACCGGGGCTGTCCCCGTGTTGTCACACCAAAGGCTGTGCCCGGGGTGTGTGTACACACACTCACACGACAGCCAGAGCAAATCGCTGTGTGCACACGCGTCTGCTCGGAGCTGTCGGGCGGTGATATCCTGGCATCCAACCAAAAAACAACAAGAAAAAAATTACGCCAGGGTCTTACCAAAGAAAGAAAAGAAGCAATGTAAGAAGGCTTCTGAAAGTGTTCTGCAGGAATTTCTTGGCACTGCTCCCTCCTGCCTGTCTGGGGCTCGTCAGCAGCTGACGAGCAGTAAGTGGATGGGGCAGCGCTGTCAGGAGCTGGCGGGAGCGCTGGGCTCCTTCTCCCTCTGTCACTCAGCTCTGCCAGCCCGATGGGAGCTGCAAAGTGACAATCTCCGAGCTGCTGCCTGGCCTTCCCTCCTCTCCCCTCCTCTCCTCTCCCCGCCGCTGTGGGTGAGCCCAGGGGAGCACCTGGACAGAAATTATTATTATTTCCTCTGCCTCGCTCTCTCTGGAGGCAGCTCTTGGCAGTGCAGCCTCGCAAATCCTCGAATCCTCTCGGGATTCACCCCCAGCAAAGCCCCGGGACTCTGCACGGCTCACGGGTTTCTCGGAGGAGCTTTGGGGCACCAAACGGTGAGGTTTCTGCGGGAATTGTGCCTCTCTCTCTGTAGGAAGCGCGTTCCCGCTCCCGCTGGAGCCGTGCACGCTGTGTGCAAATCCTGCCCTGCCAGCAGCAGGACCCCAAATGAGCAAAAAGACCCTGAAGCGAGCCAGGTGTTTGCAGCTGGGTCCCCCAGAGCCAAGGGAGCCCTTGCGATCCCAGCCCCAGCCATCCCCCGGGCTGGAGCAGATCGCGCTGGAGCAGGGTTGCCTTCCCTGATTGCTAATTTAGATTTTCCTGCCATCCCACACAGTGGAATCAGGGGAAATAAAATTACAGACTTATTCACTCTTTTTGTACAGCTGATGTGCTGATTACCTGTCAATCACAGAATTGCATTAACATCTGACAGTGTGTGCATAACAATTACCCCCATCAAATTAAGGAAACCTTTCACACTCAAAGACACAGAGAGGGAGGAAATTCAATCAGCGTAATTAGTTCAATCAGAAAAAGATCTTCTTTTCATCAAGAAGGGGAAAAACGTACAGTGAGAGCAGGGTGGGAGCCAGGTACGGCTCCGGGGCGAGAGGGCGGCTCACCCACCGCAGCTCGGATTCCCAGCCGCGGGTGACGAGGGTTTGCCAAGCTCTATGTTTCTTCCCCACCCCGGTTCCTCCTCTCCTGGCTCCCAAAATCCTTTTCTGTGGTTTCTGGGTGAGCTCCTTCCCAAAGGCTCTGCCGCCCCCCAGGTTTCCTGCCCACCCCTCCAGCCATCCCTCCTCTCTGCACCCCGAAACTGCAGCTGGAGGAGGGGGTGCAGGGATGCCGAGGCTGCCAGGGCCGGAGTGGGGCTGAGTGCCGAGGAGGTTTTGTTTTGTATTCCCCCTGGAGGGGACAGAGATAATTAATGCTAATTCCTGACAGCAAAAACACCAGAGAGGAAGAAAAGCTCCATTAGCAGCGGTGTAAAGGCAGCTGGAATTGGTGCTGCTGAGCAATGGCACTCCCAGACTTTCCCAGGTAAGGTCAGGACGAGGTGCCAGGGCTGGGCATCACCACCACCTTCCCCCAGAGTGGGGGAGAAAACTGGGAAGGAGAGGGTAGGGGAAGCCCAGAGTGCTGGATCCATCCCTGCTGCCATCTCTGTTAACCCAGTGACCAAAGGTATCAGGTCACCCAGGCTGAGGGTGGCTGAGCCCGGGATTGGGCTTGAGGTGGTTTCATCCAGTGAGCCCAGAAATGTGATGCAGTGGAAGGAGGGAAGGGATGTGGAGCTCCATGACCTCTCAGCACAGCCAGCAAAGCCAGTGGAGTGACAAAAGGGCACTGGCAGCAGTGCATGAGACAGGCACACGTGTCGAGTAACTCCTGAGCTTTTCTCGAGTTAGTTATTTTGTAATTCAATTCAAGCTGAAAGGCAAAAGTTCGTGCCTGAAGCAGCACTAGGGGAGTGAGATGGAGCAAGGGCAGGTGCTTGGAGAGGCTTTCTTCAGCATCAGCTCTGTGTGCTGTGAAGGTTTTACCCCAACAAGGCCCCTCTGGTCTCTTTTGACACCCACCACGAGCTGTTTGGGGTCACTGCCAGGGCCAGCTGCCCTGAGAGCCCCTGGGTTGCTCTGGGCTTGGTACAGGAGCTCCTGCACCTGGGGCATCTGCTCTTTTAGGAGTATTGGAGGTGAGATTTAAAGCACTTGGGGGTGGGACAGGATTTCCTGTTGTTGGGGACATTTTTGAGGCAGAGAGGAGTTGTTGTGGAATGGGATAGAAGGGTCTCTCGTGAGGGCACAAGCAGAGAGGGATGTGAAGCTGGGGGAGAGCAGGATCCTCACTCTGAGCACTTGTTTTGGAGGAGATTGTCAGGCAGGGCCAGGGAGAGGAGAACAGGCTGCTGGAGAGGCTGTGGGACTCCTGATTCCTCCCAGGGGCAAGGAACATCTCTGGGACTGGTGACACAGCTGCTCCTGCCTGAGGCAGGCAAGCAGCCCCTCTCAGTGTGTGTTACTACGGTTTTGATGTGATCGTTATTAGTTTTCATATCCCAGCTCTGCACTCAGATCAAGCCCAGCTTTGCAGGGCTGTGCTGGAGATGAAGGATCCAATCTCCAACCACCTGAAGATAAACAAGGAGAGCAGGGAGGGAGGCAGGACAGGCACAGTCAGCTGTGGCCTATGCCCGTGTCTCTCCTCTCTGGGTGCAGATGTACAAAGCCAGGTTCATTTTCCTTCCCCAAAATATGGGCTATAAACGAAGAAGCAAGTAAATAAACCCGTCCTCTCTCAGCAGCCTTCCTGCCATCTGCTTACCATTACCACCTGGCAGCCACCCAGGAGTTTGTATCTCCCTTTTGCTCCAGAGCATCCAAAGCCTTCTGCAAACTCAGGGCAGTGTCTGGCTCTCACTTGCACCTGTGCATGTGCAGAACAACTCAGTTCAGTCTTTGTCCTTTGAGAAGTTGATATTCAGGTTATTTAATGCCCACTGATATGGGCAGATGCCACCTTGATGGGCTGGGGCAGGCATTGGGGCAGGCTGCTGAGGGACCAGCTGCCCTGGTGTCTCACAGGGAACCTGTGCTGCAGGATTCACACATATGAGCTTATGATAGCTCATAAAAAATAATCCACTTGCCCCAGGCTGGGCACAGGGGATGGAGTGGGTGGGTGCATTCTCCAGTTCCTCCTGCCCCAGGTCTGCACAAGAATTTAACTCTAGACTCAGGCAAGGAGGAGCAGAGCGAGGAATTAGGAACAAATTGTGAACAGATGTTGGGCAGAATAATGAGGAATGTATGGGAGGCCCACCAGGACAGGTGGATGAAGCAAAACAAGCACGGGGCTGGCTCCAGCAGCAGCTGCTGTCCTGGAGGGAACAGTGTGGGGAAGAGGGACCAGCCTGGAGAGAGAAACTTGTGCTGTGCAGGTTCTGCTCCCCGGGGCCGCCCCCGGCCACGACCCGCCCGCCGGCCAGGCCTTCATCGCCGGCTCCGGCATCAGCTGCTCCGACCTGGAGGGGCTCAACGCCCTCATCCAGGAGGGAGCGGCCGAGGTGACCGTGGTCAGTGACGGCGGGCAGAGCATCACCGTGTCCACGGCGGCTCCTCCTCCGCCCATCTTCTCGTCCTCGTCGCACGCCGAGGGCCCCAAACAAAGTTATTCCATCATCCAGAGCGGGGCTCACACGGCGCTGCTGTGTCCCGCAGACTCCATCCCCGATTAGGGACAGGGGCTGCTCTGTGCTGGGCCTGGCAGGAGTGCACAGGGCACAACTGAGCACAGGATTTGTCACACAGCACTGCTGTGTCCCCCAGACTCCATCCCCGATTAGGAACAGGGGCTGCTCTGGACACTGCTGAGCCTGGCAGGAGTGCACAGGGCACAACTGAGGGCAGGATTTGTCACACAGCACTGCTGTGTCCCCCAGACTCCATCCCCGATTAGGGACAGGGGCTGCTCTGGACACTGCTCAGCCTGGTAGGAGTGCACAGGACACAACTGAGGGCAAGATTTGTCCTCCAGAGCCAAATACCTTCCATTTCCACGCTGTATTTGTGCACTGAAGCATCTCGTGTGTGAGGAGGAGGATGTGTCAGTTTTTTAGGACGTTACCAAAAGCTCAGCTGTGAAAATCTCCCTGTCACTTAAAGAGAAAAAGCTGCGGATCAAAAGAAATGTCCAAAGTTTTCTACCAGAAGCAGATCTGTGGCCAAAACTTATTCATGTTAAATTGATAATATTTTGCTCCCTGGCAATTAATTCCTGTGCCTCTGTTGCAGTCAGAGGCCCTGCTCCCTGGAGAATCAAAGCAGCTGTTGGCAGTGTCCTCAAGCAGTGACATCCCCCCAGCATGGCTCTTGTACTGTGCTGCCTGAAAGAAGAAGAAGCCCTCACCTTGTGCTGAATTACCTCCCCAGCAGCCCCGTCGTTGGACACACACACAAAAAGACAATAACTGAGCCATTCTGGGGTTTGTTTCACTGAGCTCTGTGCATTCACTGCTCTGGCTGAGCTCCAAGGAGCCCCCACTGCTGCCTCTGCCCCAGCCCAGGTGAAGTTTGAGGGGCTGCTCCTCAGTACCTGTAGGAATTGGTAGCACCTGGCACTTGAAATGCTTGTGCAGAGACCTGGTGATTGTTTTTAAAAAGCAAAAGAATGTTGTCCCTGTCTCGGTAGGAACTAACTTTGTTAGCAACAACACAAATCCTCTCTGGCACGGTGATGGCTGTCAGAGGGGCCTGTGAATTAAAGAGCAAAACAACTGGAAATATATTTTTTACAAACACTACTTACCTTCTGGTTTTATTTTGGTGCTGCCTGTTGGGAGTTGCATGGGTGGTAAAAGTGCATTAAAGTTTGGGTCTTTTCTTCACGTTAAAGGAAAAGATTGAATTTAATTTAAATTTTTTTTTAAATTTTCTAATCCAAAGTCTGCCACTTCAGCAGAAATTCAGGTTAGATCACAAGGAGATGGTAATATATTATTATATTTATATTAACATTGTATATATTTATATATTTACAATAAATATTATTATAATTATAATTTATCACAGACATTTCTCCGATGAAGGAATTCCAGGCTGTATTTTGAATTATGCAGTTGCCCGTGCGAAGGTGTACCACGAGCTAAAAGCAGTGAATTTCCCATCCCCGGTGCTGGAGGTGAACTCGGCCCTTTCCTCAGCTCCCGGAGTTCCCTGCCATCCATAGGTGGTGCCAGAGGCCCAGGGAAGCTCTGGAGTGTGCTCTGCCTCCTGCATGATCTTTCCTGTTTAACACTTCCCTGTAAAAACATTTCAAAAGTCAGGTTTTTAGGACGTTACCAAAAGCTCAGCTGCAAAAATCTCCCTGTCACTTAAGAGAAAAAGCTGCTGATCGAAAAAAATGCCCAAAGTTTTCTGCCAGAAGCAGATCTGTGGCCAAAACTTAACCTCACAGTTTATATTAAATTGATATTATTTTTCTTCCTGGTAATTAATTTTAACCCTGTTAAAATGAGTTAATTTTTACCCTTTCCATAGTTTTAAGGTCATTAATTTTAACCCTGTTAAAATGAATTAATTTTACCCTTTTCATAGTTTTAAGGTCATTAATTTTACCCTGTTCATAGTTCACAGCTGTAGAACTTTTGGGCACTACAAGAACAATAAAAACCAAGGGATTTTGGCAAAGCTGCTGGTTAGAAATTCAGTTTATCTGTGCGTGCCCTTGGCCAGGAGCCTCCCCTGACGGTGCCACAGCTCTGAGATCTGCTCAGAAAACCTCCAGAACCTTCTCGAGTAGGAAACCAGTCCATTTGTCATATTGTAAAGACTCACCTTGCTGCTGGGCCTCCGAGATCAACAGGAAAGATAAAAAATGGTGTGAATGAACAGGCAGAGCTCAGTGCTGCTGCTCCAGCCTCCTTTGGCTGATTGCACCGTGTGAACAATCTAGAGACTTCTTCCTCCACGCTGAGAAAAATAAACCAGCTGATAACCAAGGCTGACACAGGGGGGGAAATTTCTTTTCAGTTTTCTCTTCCCATATTCTGGCTCGATTTCTGCGTGTGACAGAAATGCTCTGTGTGGTTTGGGGCTGGCAGGAGCAGATTGTTTTCATCCCTGATGTTCACTTAATACATTCTTCATGTTATCAGCAGACCCATCCCAGGAGGGAGCCTGGTTAATTCAGAACAAGTGTCTCCTGTAGAGCTCTCCTGCTTTTGAGCACAGGGTAAATAAATCCTATCCCTCCCTCCCCAGAGTTCTGCCGTGGCCTCAGAGCTCTGGAGAGAGCTGGCAATTTCCAGGACAAAATATTGGGATGGATTTTTGTTCTTGCTTGGCTGGAGATCCCCAAACTCCCCTGGGAAGTGCTGAGAGAGCAGAGCTCAGTGGTTCCAGTGCTGCTCACCCAGCACAGCCCTGGCTCCCAGAGGGGAGGGAAAATCTGGATATCCCACCCAGCACAGAGGGAAAATCTGGATATCCCACCCCAGCACAGAGGGAAAATCTGGATATCCCACCCAGAACAGCCCTGGCTCCCAGAGGGAAGTGTAAATCTGGATATCCCAACCCAGCACAGAGGGAAAATCTGGATATCCCAACCCAGCACAGGCCTGGCTCCCAGAGAGGAGGGAAAATATGGATATCCCACCCCAGCACAGAGGGAAAATGTGGATATCCCACCCCAGCACAGTCCTGGCTCCCAGAGGGAAGTGTAAATCTGGATATCCCACCCAGCACAGCCCTGGCAGGCTCTGCTCTCTGCACAGACTTTTCCCCAGTTTGCCCGTGGGTTCCCAGGTGTGAGTTTATGGTGTTTCACACCCTCCCTCCTCCCTGGGGATGAATTTCTGTCTGCTCAGAGCTCTGAGGTTAACCTGGGTGGGCAGAGGTGCCAAACCTGTGTGCATTTCCAACAAACCAACCCCAGCTCTTGGGTCTTTCCCAGCCCTTTGGGGTGTGCTGCTGTTCCTGACGCTGCTTTTTAAAGCCAGAGCCAGTTCCACATGAGCTGACCCTCCAGCAGACCTGCTGAAATGTGCTTTTCTGCTGTGCTTTTGTCAGGCAGGAATACACAACAGGACCAAAAAAAACCCAAAAAAGCTGAAGAAAAATGTGTTTGGACACCTTTAATTGTGTTTTGGGCAGGCTGGTTCTGACTGAGCCCCAGTGGGGTTTCAACAGCAGTGGGTTAAACCTTATCAGTGGTGGTGTATCTTTTATGTGGTTTTAATAAAAACTTGAACTGTTATTTGCATCAGACTGGGAGATTCCTGCTCAGAACCAGCCTCAGGTTGTCCCATGCAAGGGGGGACTCCTGGATGAGGAGATGGGATCAAGTCCTGCCCTCAGATGAGGCCTAAAAGCAGCAGAACTTGGCCCAAAATTGACTCCTTTGGGAACTGGGGGAAAACCAAACTTACAACCAAACATGTGGGGCTTGCAATTGAAAAAATTGTAATTATTTCCCATTCATCTTGGGCATGAGCTTTTTATTGCTGCTGTCATCTGACTGCACTGGAAAGTACCTTCTGTTTGTGGGGTTTAAAATGTTGGAGACATGCCAAGACATCTTTTTCTCTACAATACAAAGAACTGGGGAAAAGCTTGGGATTTTTTTTTTTACATTTATCTACCTTTATTTTATTCTGTATTTCTGATTATTTATTTTTGTTTGAAGTCAAAATATAGTCAGTCATCCTTTCTGCACTCTGCTGTCTGCAAAACTATTTTCTGTGTCCTCAATGGCCAGGATCTCTATCCTATAATTTCAGGAATATTGACTGGCTACTCTAATGGCTTTTTACATCTCCAGTTGGAAAATCTTTAGCCTTGTTATTTAAATTTTAAGAAGGGAAACCAATATTGTTAGGAGAAACTGATGTCTCCTGTCACTTACCCGATGACCTTTCATGAGGTGACAAAGGTTTCTATAGTGACCTGAGGAAATGATGTCTCAGGTATCAGTGTGAATTAAAAGTCTGTGGCAGGAAAAGCTTTCTTTTCTCTGTCTCTCAGGTATCCAGTTCTGCCTTTGTCTTTATTGCAGTTGCTGGACGTGGAGAAGGGCCCGTAAAACACCCAGTATTTGGTTACAGGGTTGTCTTTAGAGGCTTCACAATGTGGTAGGGAAGGAAAGACATCCATGGCAAAGCAGAGGTGGATTTTTACAAGCTGTGTCCATGAGAGCAGCACCCTCACGTTCTGCTGCTGAGTGCCACTGAATTCTGTGACCTGTGGGATCAGCCAATTTATTCCACAAACCTCAGGAGCTGGGTTTGCCTCTCCAAAACCAGGAATTTTCATTTACTGCACATTCAGCTTCGACAGAGGTGTTTGAGTTCCTCGATTCAGACCTTGGGCAGACTTACCTTTAATTGTGAAAGTGAAAGCCCTTGGTTAGTGAGAGTGGCTGCCTTTTGTAGGTGAAAGTTGAACATGATCTGGGAAATAATTAACTGAGGGCCTGGAGAGTGTTTTGAGGTATTTTTATTTCGTGGTTGTGTTTTGGTTTGGTTTTATTTTAAAGACCCAAGGATGCATTTCTGCCTTCTTGTGCTGCTGGGTGAAACAACCTGTCATCAATGTCTCCCAGTTGATCCAACCTGATGTGAGACACCTAAAAAAGCCTTGGAGGAACCTCCAACATTTCCAGCTTGGGTTTCCCACTGATGCCTTCCAGAGTGAAGGGAAGCTGATAAATCTTTGTGCTGTCTGTAGTGGCAGTATTTGAAATAAAGGCTGGCCCTGCTCCCTGTTGCTCTGAGCTGTCAGACAATTTCCCATCATTTTGCTCCCCAAACCCTGGGCCAGCAGAGGCAGAGCAAGGCCAGCCCTGAGCCCTCACCTCTCTCTGCCTGGTGCAGTTTGCACTTCCTAAATGTCAGACTGAAAGGAAAAAACCCACCCCACACCTTTACCTGGCACAGATCACACCTTCCTCCTCCCAAGGTGTGTCTGCACTGACTGCCCTTGGCCAGAATTAATTATTCTGTCGGTAATATCAGTTATTATAGATGAATGATATCAGAATTTGCACTGGAGCTGTGCTGCTGGATTCCCCACCTGCAAAAGGTGCCCTCAGAAGGATTTTTGTGAGGATGGGAATGACTTGGATACCTCAGTGATGAGCGAGATGCAAATTTCCCAGCTAGATCCTGGAGATAGTCACATCTCCTGATGGCCCAGAGGAAAATCTGAAAGAACAGCAATGCATAAAGCTCAGCTGCATAATGCATGGCAGTCATAATTAATAGATTAAAGTTCTTTGTGAAACATGCTTTCTTATTCTAATAAAGGGAAGGGCCTACAAATGGTGGCACAGTTTGAACAAAACAGCGATGTGAGGTGCCCTGTCAGAGCTGTAGAGCTAAAGAGGTGATAAAAATGTACCTAGGGTTTAAATTTTTACAAGAATGATGTAAGAATTATTACCTTAAATAGCAGCACTTTTCCATGTCTCTGGGCACGTTGGATCATTCTGGTGCTCAAAATACATAAAATTCCTGGGGGATTATTAAAAACTTGCCAATCCTCGCTGCTTAGTGCCTCCTAAAAAGTTCAGGATTCATCCTGTGAATGGCTTTGCCTTAACAATGTTAAATTTTGCTTCTGTTGTAAAATCGTGGAGATCAGCCATTGATAGAACTTTAATTGGCTGGGGATGTTCATGATTTTTTTCCCTTAAAAAAAAAAAAAGCAAAAAAAAAAAAGCCTGCCAGCAAAATTGCTTTTTGGTGATGACTCTGCTTGAAAAGTGCTCTGCAGGGGCCCATTCCCAATTGATTATCTTTCACAGCTAATAGCTTCAAAGGCTATTTGGTGGACAGTCCAGTTTTACATTTAAATGTAAATCTCGATAGCCTTGACAGACTGATGATCAGGAAAAAAAGGGAGGTAAAGCCACTAAAATGGATGTACAGCTGGTATAACTTTCACCAGCTCCTCCGGGGGCAAACTGCAGCGAAATTAAAATGGTTGCAGTGTGACAAAGCCCCTCGGAGGGGATAGTGGGTGGAAACTTCCCTGAGATGGAGCTTTAATGAGTTGCTGAGTGGCCTGGCAGCCCTAAAAGTTCTGTATGATGGCAGAGGATCCCCTTTGTGCTGCCTTTGGGGTCAGGAGGGGAGTGCAGAGCTCGGGGCAAGGCCAGACTTTGGATGGAGGAACAGCAGGGAAGTTCTGTGGCCAGGGGAGGTGAGGACACTCAAGGGTGGCTCAGTCCTGGGCATGGCAGAGGAGGTGACACACAAGGGTGGCTAATTCCTGGTGTCCTGGGTATGGCACAGGAGGTGACACTCGAGGGTTGCACAGTCCTGTGTCCTGGGTATGGCACAGGAGGTGACACTCGAGGGTTGCACAGTCCTGTGTCCTGGGCATGGCAGAGGAGGTGACACTCGAGGGTTGCACAGTCCTGTGTCCTGGGTATGGCACAGGAGGTGACACTCGAGGGTTGCACAGTCCTGTGTCCTGGGCATGGCAGAGGAGGTGACACTCGAGGGTTGCACAGTCCTGTGTCCTGGGTATGGCACAGGAGGTGACACTCGAGGGTTGCACAGT
>JBBMKD010000067.1:13403870-13456707 GCA_037834095.1 Argya squamiceps
GGAGAGGAGAGGAGAGGAGAGGAGAGGAGAGGAGAGCTCTCAGGCTCTGTTCCTCCCTGCCAGTGTCCAGAGCTCACAGACATCCTACAGAGCTTTCCCATGTGAGATTTCCAACACAAAAATACCCTGGTGTGTCCTAAGTGCTCAGTCAGATCACTAACCCTGCACACAACACCAACCTCTGCTGGCACTGGCATGAGCCCTTGTTGAGCAGCATCTATTGAGTAAGAACTAATTAAAGTGTCTCATTTAGACACTGCCTCACCCGGGAGAGTTTTGCTCATGGTTGGTTTGTAAACACAGCTATTATTTATAAATGGTGACTCAGATAGAGGGACACAAAAAGCTCTGCTCTGGTGCTTTATAGGAGCCTTCATCTAGTAAATAACCACTGAGCAAGGTTTGTTGATCTGAAAAGAAAATTGACTCCAGACCAACGGCTCCATCCTAATCACAAAGAGCACATTAATCTCTTAATAACATGTCAGGCTTCCTTTGGAGGAATTCTGCCTTTTTCCACCAGCTTTTTGCATGCAAGGGATTCTTTCTGGGTTCAGATCCTTCTGGTTCTGTGCCTTTACAAGGTGGGCATCGAATCCAGGTGCTCAGCCAGTTTTATTCCCATTAAACCACACTGTGAGCATTATCAGGACCCTGCTCCAGGCTGGGGAATAAAAACTGAGCATTATCAGGACACTGCTCCAGGCTGGGGTGTTAAAACTGCCCAAAAACTGCACTGGAATGGCGCCGCAGCAATGTATCTCCTGCTTTACACTCGGGTTCATCAGTGGCCACAGCATCTGGAATGTAAAAAAGCATCAAACACCAAATTGTGCCTTTAATTTGTACAGACATTGTCCGTGGATACATCAGGAATTAAGTTCATTAAAAGCTAATTACCCAATCAGCAGTGCCACCACTGCTGCCTGCAGTAAATGCACATCCAAATTCAGAGTAATCCATGTGGAGACTCCAGAAATTTAAATTCACAGTCTGCAAGTGCATGATTTCACAGTGTAAAGACGTTTGTGGTGTTTAACTGATTCAGTTTTGATTAAAACCCCAAATATCACCTACAGGTATCAGTTTGGCACCCATGGCACAGCACAGCTGGGCCTGAGAGCCCCTCAAGAGTTCTGCTTCTATTTGGAGAAACAAATAGACATAAACAGATATAAATAAGATTAGTTGTTTTTCTGTAGAGGTTGGCTGAGCAGTGGCATCAGAGATACGCTCAGATTTCCTCCTTTCAGCCTCAAAAGCTTTATTTAAAGCAGCCTCTGAGCTCTTTGCAATCTTTAGTGGCTTTTAGCCACTCTAGAAAAGCAAAAGGAGCCACAGGGGGAGGAGGCTGAGGCTCACCATGGGCTGAGGAAGGTGCCCAAGGTCAAACAAGAAATCTGCATCCAAGGTTTTTGCTTCATGACTCATAAATGTAGGTTAAAAAATCGGTAAATCTTGACACAACTCAATTTCTGCCTTTCCCCATCCCACCAACACCACTGAGGTAAAGCCCAGGCCTCTCTCTGTCCCCTCATATCTGACAGCCAAGGAAATGGTGCAGAGACACCCAAATTAACTCTTATCTTGCAGAGGGGTGAAATGTGGCAGGGAATGTGTTGGTGCTTCCCTTCCTGAGGGAACCTGTGTCCCTCCCAGTGCTCACAGGGTGACATTATTTGTCTGTCTGCACTAATAAAGAACTTCCCCCACCACACACCTTTTCCACATCCCTCCAGTTCGAAGGAAAATATCCCCTGGCAAAGGGCAGTAGAACATCTCCAGTCTGACATTTCTGGGTTTCACTGGTGGTGTTGATGACCCAGTGCCCAGGCTGGGGAGGTGGAGATGCCCATGGAGGGGGGGTCACATTTGGGGAACACACCCACCTTGAGAGACTGTCACTGTAGGACACTAAAGAAAGATGAGAGACTCCAAATACTTCAGAAGGCAAAGAGCATAGAAAAAAGGCTTTTATTGTCTAATTTTTGCTATCTTTTATAAGGAGTTCCCATCCAGACTGAACATGGTTGGTGAATAGGAGCAACACCTCTCTGATCCCAGGGGTTAAACCAGAGAAACAGCAAAACACCACCTGGAGAAAGATTGTCCTGAGAAAGGAGAGTTGTTTGCCAGGATTGTTTTGAGAAGAAACTTTCTGGAGAAATTTTTCCTTGGGAAGAAAAGTTAGCAGCTGCCAGCAGGCTAAAATCTCTCAGCCCCAGAAATATCAGGCCCAGAAGAGACCAACACCTAAACCCATCCTGCCGTGGTGGGGAGGGAATCTCCTGTCCCTGCAGTGGGGAGGGTCACTGTAAACCTGCTGGGCTGGGAGAAATCTGTGCCAGAGCTAAAAATGCTCATTTCTTACACAAGAGCTCCTGTAGTAATGCATTGACCCAAAGGCAGCTCCAGGGTAAACAAGTAATTGTAAAGGTCGAGTGATTATTTTCCAGTTTTCATTTTGAGCTGGATGGTGAAATGTTTACATCTCCTATAGATATGATTGATGTGGAGAGCAAACAAGAAAAAAATCCTCTGCTGGGTCAACAGGTTGCTTAGAAATGTGTAGAAAGGTTATCCCAAAGCTTCTGTCCTTCTTAAGTGACCATTGTTATTTATGTATTCATAACCCTGGAAAAATCATAAAGACCTTTCCCCCCACTGCAGGAAGTTCTACCCCTGCATTTACCTGTTACAAATGACTAACTAAAGTAATCCACAATTTTTGTGACCTCTCACTGCTCTTTCAAATGGGATCTTTTTGCTTTGTGAGGGCTTGCTGAGGTATTGCTTTCTGCTTTCTGCTCAGGTGTGACTGAAATCCTGGGTCACCCACTCCAGGATGTTGTTGCCTGTGAGATATTAATTGCTCCTCAAAGCTCCAGAGCTGCTCCAGCTTCCAAAGGTTAATGGAGCAGATAGATTTAGGAACATGTTCCCAAACCACACAGGTTATCCTCCCTTCCAGAAATATGACACTGCCTGGGATGGCTCATTCATTTTTACTGGTGAAAACGTAATGGAGCATGGCATTTATAATCCTCTGCCTGGGAACATCTCACTGGGAGAGAAAGAGGGAGTGATATGAGAGTGTTTTAGTGGGTGTTGGCACAGCCAGCCTTGTCCCTGCCCTCTGGGGACAAACCCAGCTGGCACGTCCCTGTGTCACCTGCCTGGGCAGAGGCTTGGCCTGGGTCACCTCCAGAGGTCCCCTCCACCCCAGAGATGAATCCCTGGCTCTGGGTTGTTACCCTCAGCTGGCACAAGCTGCTTTGCTGTGGTGTAAAGGCACACCCAGCTGAAATTTGCAGTGAAATGTTGGTTTCTTTAAATATCAGAAGACCAGGACCCTTGAACTCCATGCCAGACAACACTCCTGAGCAGCACCAACAAACCCCTCCTGTGAGCTTCATCAGCCCCTCCTCACTTTCAGGAGTTATCTATCTATCTATCTATCTATCTATCTATCTATCTATCTATCTATCTATCTCTATCTGTCTATCTATCTATCTGTCTATCTATCTATCTATCTATCTGTCTATCTATCTATCTATCTATCTATCCATCTATCTATCTCTCTCTCTATCTCTCTATCATCTCTCTATCTCTCTATCTATCACAAACCCTTGGCAAAGCAGCTGCCAAAGTTTTGATAAATATTCAATAAGCCCCAGGATTAACTTGTAAGATTCATGATGGTCCCCTGGAGGTGCCACTCAGAACTCTGGGCTGGGGACAAGGTGAGGAACAGGCACAGCTTGGATTGATGGACTGGGAGTTTTTTCCAACCTCAACGATTCCATGATTCTGTACAGACCTATTGGAAGAGCTTGTAGATTTTTTTCTGGGGGATTTCTCCTCCTTCCCTGACCCAAAGACAGGACCAGTGGAAAGGACACAGTGATCTCAGCTGCCCACAGAGAGGGCTGGGAAGTTGTGATGCTCCTCAGGGTCTTTTCTTGTGGAAACTCAACTTTACAGACTGAGTGCCACACTGCAGAGTGGGAAAGAATGAACTTTACACCCTAATCCCTGAGTGACACTAAGGATGAAAATATTTCATTACTTAGGGCACAGTAAATGGAAGATGAATCGATAAAGAGATTAAGAGCACCCAGAACAGGCACATGTTGCTGTGGGGGCCAGGGGGAGGTTGGTGACAGGGCTGGGCATGGGCAGAGTGAGGGATTTGCTCCTCCTGATGCAGGTTGATGCTACTCAGGGGTTATACACACCACCAGAGGAGAACAGTTGTTTAACAGAATTTCTTCACCCCTGCATTCGGATTAATTGAATCCTGTGCAGGCCTTATCAGGAAGAGCTGTCAGCAAAGAATTCCAATAATCCAATCAGGAGGTCAGGAGTGCAAGAATAAGTATCTACAAATCGGATTGGGAGAGCCAAACCTGCAGCCCAGCAATATTCCAGGGGTGGCAGAATAGATGATTTCACATGGCTGATATCATTAATGGAGATTGATAAGTTCAGCACAAGACCCGCGTTTTGTTTATTGTGCTGGAAAGGTGATAATCTTAAATCCCGATTCAAAAGGCAGCAGAGCAAACCAAGAAGTGTAAATTGGGTGGTAATAGCACCTCCACAGTCCCGATTCTCAGGTGACAGTCTGTGCAATTTTATGAATATCAAGGACTTTTAGGGAGGTGTCCCATGTTAACCATCAGGTGAAGTACAAAGCCATTGATAACTGAGCAACAGATGAGTTAAGAGTTTGTTAAAAAAAAAATAAAATCATTGGTCATGGGACTGCTCGTGTCAAACAGTCACCTAAAAATCACAGCTGTTCCACAGTGCAGATACTCAGGAATATTGTTTGTATCCAACTGTTCTTAGAGAGAAATATTTCAAGTGGCTGACTCAAACCTTACTCACTTCTTATTGTGTGTTTGCTGTTGTATTTGTCAGAGTAGTCTCTTAACCTGAGCTGTCATGTAAAAATGAGGTGACTGAAACACAGAGTCCACCTTGCAGCCTGGTTTCACCTGCCAGTCTGGTGATTTCAGTTTTGGGATGGTTTTTTTTAGCTTTTTTCCCGAAGGAAATGCTAGCCCCACAAAGAGAACTGCGGTGTGTGCTCAGGGCAGGCTGTGAGTGGGGAAAGCTTTGCCCCAGCTGGAGTCCAGCCAGCAAAACCTGGGGATTTGTGGCTCTCCAAAGGGAAGGACTCAGCTCTGTCAGTCAGGGCAGCTCTGGGAGCTGGAGATGTGAAATCCCATTCCCTGACGTGTCCTGGGACAGGAGCTCTTCTCTCACTCTTGGTGCACACTTTCAGTTTCCTGGCTGCAGACACTGAGTGTTTATCTGCACATCTGTGCAGGGCTGGTTTGATTCCTGGGCCTGTGTTACAGGATGGGCTCAAACGGTATAATCTGCATATGTCAGTTAAACAGAATGGACCGAAGGTGGGAACCAGTGAAAAGTGCTCAGTTCCACCTCCCTCACACAGGAATGACTGGGAGGAACTCTGTGATTTAAGCCACTGTGACTGAGAGTTGATTTGGTCTCTTGCTGACAGCAGAGAGCCTTTCCTGAGCCAGGAGGTGCCTCTCCACTGTAAAACCTTGTATTTCTAACCTTTAACATCTTACCAGGAGTACTGTCCATTGCTTTCACATCATTATCTGAGTTTAAATACCTCTCCTCTGGGCTTAATCTTTAAACCTTGCTCAATGCTACCTTCATACTCAATCATCCTCCTGCTTTGCAAAGCACTTGGGCATCATTCCCATGATAAATTTCAGCTTCATCAGCTACTGACCCACATATGCTCTGCAACTGCTTGTCCCCACAGGTCCTGGGGTAATGTTATAATTAAAGAGCAGCTGCTGGCACATACAGGCTCCACGGACTCTGTCATCAAAGGGCAACTGATGTCCCACATTAACTGAATGGATCTCTAAGGAATTTCAGTGACAGAAACCACAACTTTTGTCCTGGGAGAAATCACAGCACATCTGCCTTGTCCTGGTGCTTGTGCCTCAGTTTGTGCCTGGAGGTTTGGCCATGAGGTCTTGGAGAACACAGGGAACCATCCCCACCAGTCTGATGATTAAAGTTAAATAGCAGAGGAATCTAAAAAAGTCCTTTTATAAATCAGCAAAAATGGATACAGGCAAACAATCTCGTGTTTGGTGTATGATTAACCCGTGGAATTTACTGCAGTGGGATATTACTGAGGCAAATAGTTTAGTAGGATTTAGGGATTAAGGAGATGAATAAGAGCATTTACTGGTTACCTTCTCCAGGTTTAGGAAAGGTAATTTCTTCCCACTCAATACTTGAATTCAGCAAACACCCACCAGCACGAGGACAGGCAATGTCTTCTCCAGCCTGTGGCTCCCAGCAGGTCTCCAGGATGAGGTTTTCCTTCACAGGACAAGGCTTTCCTTCCCAGGATGAGATTTTCCTTCCCAAGACAAGGTTTTCCTTCCCAGGACGTGGTTTTCCTTCCCAAGATGAGGTTTTCCTTCCCAGGATGAGGTTTTCCTTCCCAAAATGAGGGTTTTCCTTCCCAGGACAAGGTTTTCCTTCCCAGGACAAGGTTTTTCCTTCCCAGGACAAGGTTTTTCCTTCCCAGAATAAGGTTTTTCCTTCCCAGGACAAGTTTTCCTTTCCTGGAGCAGGATGAGGCATCAGTGTGCTTGTCAATCAAGCCCTGTTCTGAGAGCCCAGCTCCTCTCTGCTGTGGGAGGATTATTTTGGTCCTGTGCTTCAGGCCAGGACTATTCTACGGCCTCAGCAGTTAGGGGCTTTGCCCTCCCACTCTTTTATTTTTTTATTCCTTTCTTAATTTCCAAAAGCCAGTGATCATTATGAGTAATGACCAATCTCATTTATTATAAATCTGTTCAGGGGTAGTTAACGAGGCCAGGTTTCTGTTTAACTGTCCCACTGTAACCTGCTTGGAGCAGAGCTGCACTCTAAACATAATGACCTCTTAATGCTTCTTATTTATTTATTTAGAGGCAGTATAAACACCCTGGGCCAGAACCTCTGTGGCTACACCAGCAGCCAGGATCTGCTGAAATCAATGGGCCTTTACTGATTTACATCCCCTGAGAATCTCCATGGAAAATAAATGCCAGCCAGGAGGTGGAAGATATATGGATATGCAGAAGTCAGAGAAATTGGTGTACTTGTATGACACACAGACATTTCAGGGTCAGCAGTAGGTACAGAAAATCAGAGTCCCCTTAAAGGAAAACCCGAGGACTAATCCGACTTATTAAAGCTGATTTATGTTCGTTAAAAAACAGTCAGGTGACAAGTGACTGATGCATATCTTTATTTGCCTTGCTGTAATCCTGCATCTCTGTTTTGCACTTCTGATGTCTCTGCTGTTGTCAGGTCAGAGTCTGATTCCAGCAGTCCCGGGGAGGGTGGTGCAGCACGGCCCTGCTTTGTGTGCACGCACACAAAAAACAGCTTTTGCAACCCTGAGCCCCTCCACACCCCCAGGAGCTGGAGACTGCCCTGTCCACCTCAAAAACAACAAAATACCTTTGCATCAAGAATTTTGCAAGTTTCAAACTGCCAGCCCAGCCAGCCAAGTTTTAATAGGTTGCAATAATCCTAATTTCCACTCCCCCCCCCGCCCCGACTGAGATTATTCCTCAGAAAATGAGATTTTCTGCAGGTTTTGCTCCAAGTGAAATGAATATGCACCCAGTTTTGTGAGGCCACAGTCCACGGTGTGCACGACTGGAAGTTGGATTAAGCTGAAATAGGTGGAATTCTACTAAGGAATGTTAGTTAGCGTTGCATAATTTAAGTACATAGTGCTAACTGACTCATTTCTCTGTTGCTTTTCCCCCTCCCTCAGGATGAAAGAACAACCCCAAACTTCCAAAACAACGATTTCTGTGGGTTTTAGTGATGTAGCCTTGTCCCTTAAGCCATGACTACTGTACTATGACTTATTATAATGCAGTGCCATGAAACACCTCATAAAAATGTTATTTCCTCTGCTTTCTTCTGAACCTTTACGAGAAAATTGCTTTCAGTCTGCTCAAATCCTGTTACTTTTCATAACAACCTCTTCTAAATAGAAGCAGTGTAATTAACTTGGGTTGATAAGAACAAACCAGAAAAATAAGGGAGATCTTTAACTTTCTTTCCCCCCACTTTGTTTATTGCTTTGTCACTTACCAAAGGTTGGGAAAAAAAAAGTAATTGGATGGTTTATAATTTGTGACCATTTAAAAGAATAAATGACCTGAATCAAAGGTCAAAGCCTTTGTGCTTTCTGCAGTAGAGAGAGGTTTTTGTTTTGTTTTCCCCTGAATCTTTTTATACTGGAAGAAAAAAAAAGAAAAAAATGAAAGCAGAGAGAAATAAAAATCCTCCCTGCACGTGTTCACGCACGCCGCGGCTCCGAAGGGCCCTTCACAGCTCCTGATCTAAATGCCCTTTTTTTTCCCCTTAAAGCTCGCAAATATCAACAACATTCCTGCACACTGTAATCAAATACTTTCCCAAAAAGCCGTGGAATGTGCCATAATTTGTCAAAGATCCTCACTGACAAGTTTTTAGTAAAGTCCACTACAGCAAACCCTCCTCGGCCCCCTTGACCCACGTAGCAAGAGACCTTTGACCCTATTTGGGCCCCTTTTATGAGCTTCTTTCACTCCGACCAGATGGCTAAACTATCAAAGGTTTTTTATGAGTAAAAACTGCTTTTCAAACTCGCGCGGAGTTGTATATTTCTCCCCACGTTAATGTGAACTATCAACCCAAAAGGCTTTAAATTGAAAACACAAAAGGTGCGGGGCGCAGCTGCCGCATTGTGCCGGCTGGGTGGGGATGTTTGCAGAGTAAACAGCTGATGGCCACATGAAGACAGTTTAAGGCCAAAGAGTTTTTAAAAAAAACACCCTTCCAAAACTCAATAAATTATTTTTCTCTCCCCTCCCCACCCCGGATATTGTTTGGAGCCTCTGAAGGGGGTGTTTGAATATTCATTCCCAGCTCACCCCCAGCTCACTCCCTGCCTGGGGAGTTGCTACCCCCAGTGGCAAATTAGGACTAATTAGACCAAATTGTGTCAGAAACGAAAATAGAGAGATTACAGACTTCTAAATCAGTTTGAATTTCAATGCAAACATCTCTGAACACCTGGGCATCACTTTCTTAGGGCTGTCTTGTCCCTTGCTGCCTGTGTGCTCTCTGCGGAGGACTTTTAATCTGAGATTTGTTGTTGCTGTACAGTTCAGATAATTTTTTTGTTCTTTTGTTAATGTAATATACTCCTATATATCTTTTATATAAATTACTAATATACTGTAGGTGGTTCACAGCGTTTGCTCTCCCTGTTTTTAACAGGTATTTCCCAACTTTCAAATCAAGATCCTATAAATCACAGATTAATAAAGAAAAATCATCCCCTCCTAGGCTTTCCCAAGAGAGCTGGGGAATATAATCTGCTCTTCCTCTTTCTCACAGGTCTCCAAGAGCTCTTTTTTAACCCTTCCCGTTCTGGCATGCCACTCTGTCCTTAGAATATTTATTTTATTAATGGAAAATCCTGTGTTGGCCAAGTGGGAGAAGGGCACATTTGGGAACAACTGCGTTTAACATTCTTAATGAAATTACTTTTATCTAAGGTGTTCCTTTAATTCACTTGGAAATGAGGGACTTAACTGGCTGTGTGTCTTTTTGAGTCAGAAATCCTCTCCTGTCTCTTCAGATCACAAAAGGGTTTTGTTTGAAGGAAAATGGTGCTGTCCAAGTAGGATAAAAGATAAATATTGGGAAGAAGTCCCTGCTTTAGTGAAGCCAAGGTGTCTGATAACACCAGGCTGGTAGATCCTGTGGTGCTCATGCATCCTGAAATCCCAAATCCCACGGGCCAGGGCTGCTCAGCCCTACTATACTTGGAGCTGTCAGCACACGATGCAGGAGAACACAATGTACAGACAAAGAGATGTAAAAATGTGTTAATTTTGCTCATACCTGAGAGAAAAAAAAAGAAATCAGCTTATCCTTCCCTCCTGTCCAAAGCTTTTCACTTTCTCAGATTTCTTTTCGTGTGACTTGTTAATCCATCCATCTTGTTTATCCAACCAGGTTTATTAATGACAAATGTTGCTGGTCTTGCTGAGTTATGACTGTAAACTGAAAGAATATGAGGGCCAAGGTGAAAAGGTGATTTCTTTATAACAGCTGTAATTTATCCTGGGCTTTGGCCAGGCCTTTGATTTTGGCCTGGCCCTGGATATAGTATTCCTACTGATTGCATTAGAATAGCCCTCAGGGGTCATGCCGAATTCCAGGGCCCTGGAACCAGTTAGAAGAATGGAAGATGACCATATGTGCAGGGTTAGGGAATGATAATAAGGTGCAGCACAATACCAGCCTGGGTGTTGTGGAAATCCTCTGCTCTGCCTTCTGCAGCCTGTCATTCATATCAGCATTGCATAAGAAATGCAGCCCGGCCTGGGCAGGGGGAGGAGAAAAGAAAACAGGAAAAAAAAGGAAATTAGGTCTCTTAGTTAGTCCTTGGGTTCATTAAATGCCTCCTGCACTGAGAGGGTTTGAGTGTCTCTGTTTCCTCTGTGGTGGTTGTTGAAAGGACAGGAGAGGTTGGTGCCATCTAAAGCAGCTTCAGCAATTGTTGTCCCCAGGCATCACTTCTTGTGCAAAAGCCACCCTGTCCTTGTCCCACAGAGAGGGAGGAGGTGACAAAATGAGGGTCTCATCCCTGGCTGAGTGTTCCTGAATCCAGGCTCAGGCCACATCCCATGGGATTGTCAGCCCTGCCCAGGGGTGACCTCCCTCCTGGGGGCTCTGAGCTCTTCCTCCAGCTCTCACCTCTGCCTCAAACCATGTCCTAACCAGCAGCACATCCTCAGCCTTTCCTCTTGAAACTGCTTCACTGTCCATGGAATAATGAGAGTTTGAAGTGGAGTTGTAAGGAGAGCACAAGAGTGTGTGTAATTTTCCTAACTCAGGGTTAGGGCACTATGTTGGAGAGGTGAATGGGGCTCTAGCAAATATCTGCATTATTTTTATTAAGCAGAGAACTTACCACGGCAACCAATTTTATTTTTAATATCCTCTTCTGAACTGCAAATCATAAGGAGACAGGAGGTGTGGGCTCACCTGCCCTGGAGGCAGCTGCATTTCCACTCTGTAGGTGCAAACAGCTGATCCCACTGCAGTGCCAGGTCCAGCCCAGTGACACACACACTGCTGGGGACAACTTTTCACAGGTGCAAGGTTGCCTTTGAGAAGAGATCAATCCCTCTCCTAGAGCAGTTTTATTAACTGTTGACAATTGCCATTATTTCTCAGGCAGGGCAGGTTGCACTGTCACTTTTTTTGGTCAATCCTGGGGTGGCTGGAGCTCTCTGCTGGCCTCGGGGGCTTTGGGCAGGGTGATGCTGTACCTGAGCTCCAGAGAACACAGCTGGGGCCTCACTCAGGGCAAACCCTTCACTGTGGGGACCCAGGCCTGGCTCTGGGGCTGCACATAAAGCTGCACATGCTGCTGCTAATCCTGCTGCCTGTCACTGCCTGCTGCAGCTGTGATTTGCAGCCAGGCTCTGCCTCCAGTCACTCTTTTCACACCAGCCAGTTTATCAACACTCAGCCTGGCCTCAGCTCTTCCTTGCGTGTGCATCCTTTGGCCTCTGCAGTGTTTCATCCTTACCTCACATTCACTTATTAATGCTCCAGCTGTATTTAATAAATCCAAATGGTGCAGGTTTTACCTGAGGTCAGTATGAGCCTACTCTGGTTCACCTTGTCAGGGCACATCTGAGCATCTTCCTGAAGTGCAATAAAAAATGCTGTTCCCAATCAATGAAATGCACGTTGATCCTCCCTCAAGGATGAGCTCAGGCAGTGGCATAGCCTGGGTCAGGATGAAGAAATTAGGATTTTCTGAGAGGGTGAACATTTGTAAAGGCACTTGCTGCAAGAATTTAACACACAAAGCCACTCAGGCCCCAGTTTTGTGTTCTTCACAGCCAATATTCCAGAAAATGCAGCCTTAAATTCCTTTCTGTTCTGATGGCACAATTAACAGCAAGGCATCAATCTGCATGAGCAGAATGCAAGTTATCATTGAAATTTCATTACTAAGTATGGAGAGGCTGTGGGGTTTTACCTCACAATCCACTTTCCATTTCTAATGAAGGAAAACAACAACGTTTATTTACATGTCCTTGTCTCTGAGCTGTGTTTCATGTCTTTATTGCAGTACCCAGAGCCTAAAGGAACAGGGATAAGGTGTACCTGAATATCTGGGGAGTGGGCAATCAGTGGTCCTGCTAGAAATCCTCCACATTTCACGTGAAGCTTATCCATACCTCATTATTTATTAACTTAATAATTACTTAATAATTTAGCATTACTTAATAACTTAATAATACTTAATAACTTAATAATAATTTAATAATAACTTAATAATAACAATAATTACTTAGTAAAGAAGCAGTAAAATAGCCACTTTTGCAGCAATTCTGAGCCCAGTTGGAGTTAGTGGTGCTGTGTTCCCAAACCACTGCACTGCTGTGGCACAAATAAAAATTCCCTGAAGAGGAGCAGGGCAGGTTGGGGCTGTCAGAGCTGCAGTTTGTCAGGACAGGGAGTGCTGGCTGACAGACCCTTGCATTTCCCTGCCTGCCCACGTGTCATCCTGGCTCTGCCTCGGTGAGAACTGCCTGAGAGGTGGGAGCAAACAAACAAGGAACTTCTTCAGTTGTCCCAGGTAGATCCATTTGTCAGCTCAGCCTGACCCCGCTGCTTGTCTGCCCAAAAACTCGGCACTGCTCACCTAAAGTGGCACATTAAAAAGAGCAGTGTTTAAATTGTGCCCCTCAGTTTGGTCCCTGAGGGTGGGAGTGGGCAGGAGGAAGGGAAATGAAACTTTCCCAGGTAACTGCACCTTGGGCTCACGTCGTGCAGAGCCCTGCATTTATCTGCACATCTGACAAGGCACTGGCCTCACTTGCAGAAGGCTGACCCTGTGTCACACAAGATGATCTGACTGACGTTTTCCATTTCTGGAAATGATTAATCTGCTTAGGAAAAAAAAAGTTCAGTTAAGAAAAGCCTTGAAGTTTCCTTCTACGTTTTCATTGATTTCTGAAAAGATTGAGTTACATTTCCCATTTGTTAGAGACTGAGAAGTTGCTATTCAGAGAAATTCTGATCCCAGTGCTCTGGCTCTGCTTTTGAGGCTGCCCAGGGAGGTTTGGGGTTCCCATCCCTGGAGGTGTCCCAGGAAGGTCTGGATGTGGCACTCAGTGCAAAACAATGAGCAACTGTAATTTCTTTTTACCTTCACCTCCACTCTGGACAACAATTACCTCTCAAAAGCCACACAATGCCTTCTTTACCCCACAGAATGGCAACCTGGGTTCTCTTCAAATTAGTTTGCATTTCATTTTTTTTTTCCCCAGCCTGTTCTGGGCTATAAATACTCTCAGGAGCCATTAGGCTCCTATCAGATACATTCATATTTGCCCTTCTTTAGGCATTCCAGGCCCCAGCTGAATCTGATAAGCAGATCAGTCACTGCCATGTCAGCTGAGAAGAGCAATGTTGTACCTTAATATTTGTCATCATTACCCAACACACCCATGCAGAGCAAGCTGTGAGGAATGCAGGTTTTCATGCTTTATCAGCTGTAACTAAACATCTGGTTACAAAAAAACCCAAAATGAATCACTCAGAGTTAATGAAGGTTATGATTTCATGTAGTCCTCTTCAAGCAAAACAAATTCCACTGGAAGAATACAACAGATGAACTGTGGGACTGAATCAATTGAGGTTTTGCTATCTGTGATTTATAACCCATCCTGTTCCCATTCTCAGCTCCAACTCTGTTTTGTCACTGCCAGCAGGACTTTTGCATTTCTTTTTCAAAGTGCCCTCGAATGCATTCACTTGGTAGTTTCCTGGAAACATAACCACTGGTTTGGTTGGCAGTTCAAGCAGATTAGTTTAGTTCATTTCACTGAAACTCTGCTTTTAACCAGTGAAAATAAAATGCAGATATTCCTTGAATTCAGGTCCTGTGTGCAATGCAGGGTGCAGCTGCAGGGGTGGAGGAGGGTGGCTGTCTGCAGCCCCTCCACCAGCAGATCTGAACTATTTCACATCCAGCAGGAGGATCTTGGCAGTGCCCTGCCAGGAGGAGGAAGGAAATCTCAATTTCCCTTCTGAGATGGGAGGGGCTCTGGTGTTCAGAGCTGCTGCCCAAGGTGGGAAGAGCTGGAGGAGGACAAAGAAATCCAGAGGCAAAGGAGAGAGATGTTTCATGCTGGTGCTCTTGGAGAGAAGGTTGGAATAGGCTGGGAAGAGGCAGTCTGACAGCTCTGGGCAGGGCAAACCAAAGCAGGGCAAAGTGACAGACCAGAAGTCTCCCAAATTGAAAAGGGATGCATGAGTGCTTTAAAATTTAAAATTTAGTGCTTTAAAATCACTAAGCAATTTCCTGGCACAGGGGTGACAGAATTTTAGGACGTATGAAAGAGGAAAAGTGCTTTAATGAAGCCTCTGAATTTTATTCCTGATCAGATTATAATTTATCTTAATATAAATTAGACTACTCATTTAATTTCATGTTAAAAGCAAAACTAAGTAAAACTGCCTGCTTTTTAAGAATGCTGCTCCCTGCACCCCTGAGTCTGGGATTTAGCAAACTAATGGGATCAGTCATCCCCTACTTAAACACATCCTGGCCAGCATTCACAGGAATGTCATTTTCTGTGTCCAGACTGGGCTGTCCTCCTCTTTTTAGCATCTCTGAAAATAAGTGAAGATCCTGGAGGTGCTGATGGTGCCAGGGCAGGGCAGGCTGTGCCTGCAGGAGCATTTCTGCCACCCCACTGCTCTCCTTAGCTTCTCCCTCTGGCTCCCTCTGGCTCTGCCATTCAGTGATCCAGGCTCAGTGCCCCAGCTCTTCCCTGCCCATCACTGGTGACAATCTGTGGCTCCAGAACTGTCACAAGCAGGGTCCTGCCAGCCCCAGGGCCACCCCTGTGCTGGAGGGGCTGAGGGACAGTCATGTCCCCAGCTGGGCTGGGGAATGGGTGACAGGAAAAGCCTGGGAGCATGGGGAGCAGTGCATGGCATCCAGCCTGGTGCTGTCTGAGCCCCTGAAAACTGGGGTAAAACAAGAGATAGTTCACATTAAATAAAATATATTAGATATATATATCAATGCGGGGCTGACCCCCCAGAACCAGCTGAAACTTCCCCTGGGAGAAACCCCAGTGGGCTCAGCTCTGTCCTCTCATGCTGCTTTATAAATCCAGAATTGTTCACCTTGATAAATCTGGGAATGGGACAAAGCCACTACAATCCATCATTTAGTGATGAAGTACAAAAGCAATTGGATTCAGGATCTTTCTGGAATATGAGCACTGAAATAGAGTCATTTCCCAGCCCCCTTTTTGCTGGATAAAGTTTCACATCCTCCCAAACGACACCCAGTTGTCTCCTCAGTGCAGCAAAGATCTCTCACTTCTCTCACAAAGCTTCTATGGCTTTACCTATTTTTTACTTTTCCCAGCTGTTGTTGTAAAATCTGTTATCTTTAATGTATTATCCTGAAAAACAACACACCTTTGAGAAGGCCAGTGGACTGTGACATAATTAAATGCAAAATGCACATCTAAAAGCTGTTTACTTCCTGTAACACCAGGATAACTACTAATGAATCACCACTCTGGGGATTCTCAGTTTGTAACTGGATACTCCACAAACTTCTTATCAGATCAACAATGATTTCTGTCAAAAAAAGGGGGGGAAAAAGAAGAGAAGTGGGGGTGGGCAGGTTCTTTTTCCCCTGAAACCAGAGTTTAGCCTATATGCACCAATTCTAAAGCATTTTTAGCATGTCAGGCAGAGTAGTCATGGTGAGTTTGAAGGGATAAGGGAAGATAAAGTGTATCAAAGCAGGATCTGACACTCGTGATGCTACGCAGACCTTTCTCTCTGAGAGCATCTCGCAGGCCGGACTGACAGCAGGGATTAATCCCTGCAATGGCAATAAACAATACTTGAAGTGGGGTTGAGGCCTAACACCTGGATGTTGTGTTGGCAGCAGCAGAGGAGCCTGCTCCGTGCTGGGGGTGAGTAGATATGATCCTGACACTGCTGCTTTGCCAGCCACAGGTAAAACTGCTCAGACCTCATCTGTGAAAGGATTTTTTTTCCTTTTTTTCCCTCCTCTTTGCCCATGGCTGTGTGATCCAGATGAAATGCTTTAGCACGTTTCCCTAGAGCCTTTGTGTCCAGGTAGGAGCAGCTGAAACAGGCAGATTGACATTGGGTGGTGATCTCCAGATCCATGTTTATCCATGTTTATCCATATTTATCCACATTTACCCATATTTATTTATATTTACCAATATTTATTCATATTTATCCATATTTACCCATACTTATCCATATTTATCCATATTAATCCATAGTTATCCACATATATCCATATTTATCTACATTTATCCATATTTATCCATAGTTATCCATAGTTATCCATATTTACCCATATTTATCCACAATATATCCATATTTACCCATATTAACTTGTATTTATCCATATTTATCCATACTTATCCATATTTATCCATATTTACCCGTATTTATCCGTATTTATCCATATTTATCCATATTTATCCATATTTATCCATATTTATCCAGGATCAGGCTTTCCCCCAGCTGGGCATGGTCACCCTGAGGTGGTCCCAGGGGTGCAGCAGAGTTTCCCAGGCAGGACAGGGGTGTCCCCTGCCCTCATCCCTGGGGACAAGGCTGCAGGGCCATCCCCAGCATTGTCCTCAGCAGAACTGAGTTTGTCACCTCCACTCAAGCGTGTCACCCTGCCCTGGATGCAGCAGGGAGAGCACAGGGAAACCTCCCCTTATCTCCCCCAGGGTGACCCTTTCTGCCTAAAAAACTTGCCAAAAAGTTTGCCTAAAGCAGCTGAAAGGCCACGGAGAGGCTGGAGCTTCACCAGGGGTTGGTGGGAAGGTGGAGAGGAACCTTGGTGGGGAGTTCACCCTGTGAGGGCTTCTCTCCATTTCTGACCTCATTTACTCTGCTGTATTATCTCTGACTCCTCAGGGTCAGCCTATGTAGGTCAGGGATTCATTGACATAGATGTTCATCTCTCTTCTTTACAAGGGGGAAAGAAAGAAAGAAAAAAAAAAAAGGGGCAGGGGGGGAGGAAAGGGAAAGTGGGTTGGACAGACTGACAGAAGGCACCAACAGCCACTGCCAGAAAGGGATCCAGGGACAGGATGTGAGGGCAGCAGGGGAGAGGGGATGGACAGAGAGGAAAAGGAGTTCAAGGGATGCTTTGGGACAGCAATTTGGAAAATACACATGTGAGAGCCCCTGTTGGAACCCTGGAGACTGAAAATTTCAGCCTTTCAGTGCTGACAGGCTCTGACCCCCAGGCAAACACTGCATTGGACCTGAGGCTGTGGAACAGGCTTCCAAAATTGAGTGACAGCACTGGGGTTGTGGGTGTGGAGTTTGAATAGAAGTGTGTGATCTCACAGGCTAAAAAACTTAGAATTTAAGGTTTTATTATATTGTAATATATGGCAATACTGTAGTATTGTAATATGTGGCAATATGGAGGATTTAAGGCATTGTCTACATCCTTCTTCTTCACCTTCTTCTTGGTTTTAGGTGGTTTTTTGTAATTGGGTGAAGAGGTCTGCATTGCAGACCTTGTGTGGTCAACTTTTGGGTCAAAAGTATAAATAATATAGGTGTCATCTCGTTATTGGATAGTTTATGTTTAAATAACCTTGGAAAGAGTTAGAGACAGCTCCATTTTCTACCTTGCTAGTTAGAGTTCACAACTCGTGAGACTGTGCTATGGATAAGAATTAATAAACATACAAGTCTGAACACAAAAACTGCATCCTGTGCATTTATCCCAGTTCTAACAGGAAGAAAAGAAGATAAAAACCTCACAAGCCATCACACTGATTTGGCAGCACTGCACCCTGGTCTCCCTGGGCCACACCAGCCTGAGAGCAGAGCCGTGGCACACACAGCTCCAAGCACACCCAGGCTGGAGTTCTTCCAGCTAGGTGGAAAAAAGTAAAATTACTTGGAGGATTTAATTATCCTAGTCATGTACTAGGAGATCTCCTGAGAAAACGAAGGGAAATTGGATGTATTTGTTGTTTCATGCTCTGTTTACAAGCACTTTTTGCATTCAGCAGCACCAAATGACATGAATTGAAAATCCAGTGGCTAAGACGCTTGGCCAAGATCGAGAGAGATTTTGCTTAGGAAAATAAGGAATTAAATCCAGATTTCCCAAACCCATCCTGCCAGTCTGGGCTCACCCACAGTGAATTAAATCAGCCTTTGACAAGGGCAAGATCACTTTTGGCTGCAGTTACCTGGAGGCAGAAGTGGCTATTCCACTTCCACCTGTCTCATCTGGCTCTTTATACCCACTCAATCTTTCCTCAAAAATATCACAGGGAATTATCAAATATATTTTTGTGAACCAACTATTCTGTGTCAGCTCCTGCAGAGACATTAATTTGAATAAGTAGCTATGATTTTTTTTTTCTTCAATCAATTTTTTCTTCAATCTCTGTCTGGACAAACAGCACAATTTCATCCCCTTCCCCTGCTCCTTGGCCGGTGTATTTAGATGTTACAGAAGAGGTTTTGAGCACACTGAACCCTTGCCAGGCCCAGGATCTGAGGCTGGCAGGCAGTGGGGTCTCTGGAATACAGAGGTCAGGCTAATTCCGTGCCACTCATGTGTTACTGGAAGCCTTTTTGCTAAATTCAGGCTTACCATCATCAGCCTGTTAATGTTTACAATGCGGCTCTTTCGGAATAGATGGGAAGGATTTGCAAAGCGATTGTGCCTATAAAATCTGTTATTTACATGCATCATTTGAGTGATTGTGTGCGCGGGAGGACAATGACGTGAGTTGTTTCCTATGCAGTGTATTCAGCAGTCTTTTTCATGTGGGCACAGTGGAGTTTTCGGGGCATTCAGCTGTGCCCTCCTCTGTAACCTGCCTCGCAGAGTTTACAGCAACTTGATTTCGGGGAGTGGTAGATTTCCTGAAGGGGAAGAATAAAGGAAAAAATAGAAAATGCACGGAGCAAGGCTTGGGAATCTGGGCAGGCAGGGAATGTTGCACATCTGGGCAGACAGGGGAATGTTGCACATCTGGGCAGATGCTCGGCCTGGCAGAGGTTTGGAGCCCATCCATTTCCACTGCCCGATGACTGCACCTCTTTGGACCTCGGGGTATTTTTTTGCCCAGCTCCTTCAGGCATTTAAAAACCAGTTTCTGCCCATGAAGGCCGTACTTGGGAAGGGAAGGGAATGTCCTGGCTGTGGTTATGAATAGGGGAATGTCTGATGGGTGAGTCAGAACCAGCTGCAGTGAAGCAGGAACCTCTTTGTGAAAGGTCCGATGGTGGAGCAGGAGGAGCCTGGGGGGTTTAGGCTCGGTTTTATCGAGACTCATCCCAGTTAGGCACCAACTTGTGCCTTCCTCCTGTCCCAGCTCTCCCTGTCTTGTTCTTCCATGAGGACACGAGCATGGGGACTTTTTCCTCAGCACACAGAGGCTGCTCTGAAAATTCTGGGAGCTGCTAAAATTCAGATAACACATTCAGACATTGGCTGGATGCATCAGATAATTAAGCTTTTAGGCTAAGGAGCACCGTGCAGCAAAAACAAATCTTACTCACAAAATTTCACCTGTGATTTATTCCTCGATCCACCAAATATTTCTTCACAGATCTTTTGATCTAAATGTTCCAAAGTGCTTTCAGAACAGGAGCTCCCTAGGTCTGGCAGCAGCTCTGGGTGCTGGATACCCACCTTGTTCCTTTACATTCATTGAACTACTATATTCATTTTTTAAAAAAGGGAATGAAGTCTGTATCCAGCTCTATTTAGTGATGAAACCTCCTTGTCACTGCAACCGAAATTCACCTTTTTGTCAACAGCTCTTTAACAGGAGGGCTGCAAAGACCCGACTTCCTAAAGTGCGGAAACAGGCGAGGAGCAGCAGAAGTCTGACATCTGAATTTTAATACCCCAACCCCGTAGGAAGCTGATCAGGAGGAGGAAAGGGAGGAGGGGGGAGAGGAGGGAAGTATTTGTGCAAAATGCTTTTATTTGACTGTTTTCTCTCCATTCAGGAAGAGTAGTTGCCCTAACAATGGCACGAATGTAGTGTATCGGTGAGTTGTATCCCTTGAACTCCAACTTAGAGAACAAAAGACTTCTAAGAAGCATCCATGCAGCAGATGTTTAGTTATCTGAAGTGTCAGAATGCCAATTAGATATTGAACATGGCAGGAGGAGGGTGGAGTTTCCAAAACAAATGAATGATGAATAGGAACAGTTCCCGAGTTTGGTCTAAAGTCCTGCTGTTCTTTTGTAAAATGATTTGTGGCAAATTTGTTTTGTCACTGAGGCATAGTTCCCCTTCAGGATTTAAGTGATTTTTATAATCACTCTAAGGAAACTTTTTTTAAAAAAAAAGAAAAGGAAAAAAAAAAGGAGAAAGAATATGAGGATGAAATGCCTTATTTGTTATGAAGAACAGGGTCTAAAAATGAACATGTTTTAAAGTGTAACCAAACAATCCTGTCTTCCATGTGCTTCATACATAGGGGCTACTCCCCCACGGTGAAATCCTAGCCTTGCATTGCAATAGGAAGGGGATTCTTTCTCAGGAGGGAGTGGAGGGGGGGAGAAACATGAATGAATTCAGTGAAAATCGTTTGTTTCAGAGATTGAATTTTAAATTTTATTGCTGGTCAGTGCCAGGGTAATCTTGTACATGGTGGCACAAAGGGAGTTAAAAAAAAAAAAAGTCAGCGAGGTTACAAAATGCCTCCGTAGCTGACTTGCATTTTCATTGTCATTGACCTCAGTAAATCATTGCTAGAAATTAATATAACATGGACATGCTCAGCTCAGTGGAGTTGTGTTTAAAATACTCATCTTTGACTCACAAAAACGCTCTGGATTATTCTTCTAAACAGTCACACACAACTTTAAATGTACTCAGGACAACTGATCCTGTGTGTCCCTGGCAGAGAGGAATAATCCTGGACAGTATAAAATAGCAGGCAAGGCAGCAGAGAGGAAATTGGACTTGCATTGACTCAAATAAGCAAGTGCTGTGACAAAATTGTTTAGTTCTCTTCTGACCTTTGGAGGTCACGTTTGACTATTTATGCTATCTCCTAATGCTCTGCTTCTCCCTGCCTGGTAACAATTATGTGTTTATGCTGTGCTTTGCCTTCCCCAGTTGGTATATTAAACAATCACTAATTACTGCATAAAAATATACATTCCTGTTTGGGAGCTTCCTGTAAGCAACCCCTGCTCCTTCCAAATGCTCCATTTAAAACCTCTGTGTTTTAGTCCTGTTGGCTGATTTGTTTAAAACAAAGGCATAAAAACGAAAATATTAAAGAATTTACTGGTTTGGGGTTTTTTTTCCATCCCGATATGGGAACAAATAACAAGATTTATTTTGGGGAGGAGGGAGTTGAGTGATGTGGGTAGATTGGGAATTGGTTTGCAGCAGTGTTAGCAGAGGAAAAGCTCAGCTAAACACAATTTTAATGGACACTTTGTGGTCATCTTTACTGTAGGATTTGGCCCTTTTTTCTTTGGGGGGGTATTGCAAAGGAAGCTGAGCAAAAAGCCTTTTTTACTGTCCTACATATGACAATTGCTGTCAAATCCAGCAGGAAAGACAAAAATTCAGGGACACAGAGTGACTGCTGAGTTCTGCTGCTTTGAGAGCTCTCCCTGTTCCCACTGAGCTCCACAGATGATCCTCAATTCCAAAGGCTGCCAAGCCAGAGTGAAGCTCATTTAAGGCTGGATTCTGATGCTCATATTTAAGTGAAAGAGATTTGATATTCAAGATACTCAGAGATTCCATTTTCTGGTGGCAGAAAATAGAAATTTTCTATTTCTATTTTGATGACAGCAGCCACTAATCACTTTCAGAAAATATTAATAATAAGTCTTCGTGGAAAAGCATTGAGCTACTGTAAAACTTCTTTGTTTTCTTTTTTTTATTACTATTTTTCTGCCTTTTTAAAAATTGTATATCCTTTAGTTCAATGCTGCAACTTGAAAATAATTCAGGCAATTTCTTGTTGCTACCATGGAGAGACAGATTGAGCAATTCCCCCCACCGGGGCATTTCAATGCATTTCAATAAGGCTGTTAAGCACCACGTAGGTCATGCACTTTGCCCACCTGGTTCCTTGGTGTGTAGTAGCTTAAAATGTAGAATGTAGCTTAAAAACGTAGAATCCTGACAGAAAAAAAAAATTGGTTACAAAATATAATTTTTTTCCTGCACTTTTAGTTTACAAACTTCACTTCCACGCTGAGCACTCCTCAGAGAAATCAGTTGGTGATAGTGACAGTGCTGGGGGACTTCTCTGCCTCCTGGCTGGCCTTGCTCTTTCTGCTTTTACTTTTAAAAGTGCAGTGTTATATTTAAAATTAAGACAGGAAGTGTTAATTTTGTCTCTGTGCTCAAACATGGCCAGTTCTCCAGTGAACCACAGACAGGAGCCACCACTGGAACCTGAATATTCTCCTGCTGGTACTGAGATTAAATCAGCACCACGGCCTTAAACTGATGCTCCAGGAGGGGGGACAGGGTGCAGTGACACCCCAGAGACACTATGGCCCTAAATTGATGCTCCAGGAGAGGGGACAGGGTGCTGTGACACCCCAGAGACACCATGGCCCTAAATTGATGCTCCAGGAGGGGGGACAAGGTGCAGTGACACTCCAGGAGGGGGGACAGGGTGCTTTGACACCCCAGGAGGGGGGACAGGGTGCTGTGACACCCCAGGAGGGGGGACAGGGTGCAGTGACACCCCAGAGGCAGGAGGCAGCAGGGAGTGACAGAGCCTTGCTGTGGGTGATGTTACAGTAGGTAAAGCAGTGGAACGGGGCAGGAAAGCCATTTCCCAGGCTATTTCCTGATTTCCTGCTCTCTGCATTCCTGCACATAAACCTTTAATTCATTTCAGAATGCAGAGGTCATGACAAAGAGTCAGAGGATAAATATACCCCTCTGACAAACAGAAGGCTGACAGCAGTTTGGAGGCAGCAGTTTTTGGGGCCAGGTGTTTCCCATACACTGTAAGGAGATGTGGCCAATGTTGTGTGAGTGTTTCCACTGTAAACACTCTCCAAAATCATTTCTTGAAGGCAGGGCAGCAATGTTCACATCTGTATTTGTGCCAGGGCACAGGTCTGAATGTCCAAGGAGATTTGGGGTCAGTGTGAAATGAATCACAGAATCAGGATTTGTTTGTCAAATGTCCTGCACTGAATTGCTGCTGATGCTGGAATTACACATTTCATATTCCCTTATGATGGAGCAAGGCAAATATTTGCTTTTTAGCAACAAAGCAGCCAAAGGTTGAACTGCCAAGAGGCCATTCTGTGGTCTCTGAATATTATATTGCAATTTTTTGTTGTGGTTTATTATGAGAACAGGCTGTGAGTGAAGGGGATTTTTGTCACTATTACACAAGAGGAAATAGGCTGGACATCAGGAGGAATTTCTCCTCCATGGAGATGGGGCTGCTCGGGGAGGTTTGGAGTGCCCATCCTTGGAGGTGTCCCAGGAAGGGCTGCAGGTGACACCCAGTGCTCTGGGCTGGGGACAAGGTGGGGATCAGGAGCAGCTTGGATTTGATGGGCTGGGAGGTGGATTTGATGGGCTGGGAGGGTTTTCCAACTCCAATGGTTCCACGATTCTGTGGAACAGAGGGATCGGGTACAAAGCTATGACTGGTGGCAGTTCTTTGCCCAGGCCCAACACTGATATTCCTATATTCCTTGCAGATATTTTTCAAATAAACATTTTGGGCTGTTGGAATGATGAAAGAGAAGCATGGGCAGCACTGTGCTGAGCTCAGAGTCATGCAGAGAATCCCCCAGACAGAGAGGGGCAGGGAAAATCCTGCAGGGAAATGTAGAATCCATAGGATTTGGGTCCTCCCAGGGCAGTTGCACCCCAGGCAGTGAATGCTGCACTCCCCAAGGGCAAAATCCTGCAGTGAAATGTAGAATCCCCAGGATTTGGATCCTCCCAGGAGGGAGGAATGAACACCCCAGGCAGTGAATGCTGCACCCCAAGGGCAGTGGCTGCCCACGAGCCCCAGCTCAGCCCCTGGGGACATGCCACAGTCCAAGTCAATAAAGAGCAGGAGTTTTGTTTAGCTAAAAAATCTTTGGGATTAGATGGCTCAACTTCAAATGATCCCCTGATAAGCAGAGAGAAAATACACACCCTCAGTTTGGTGTTATTTGGGAAAGAAGAGCCTGAAGAGGAAAGGGAGAACTGTGAGTGCCTGGGAGCAGTGAGTTCAGGGGGATTGCACATGGTCCTTAAACCAAAAGAGCCCCTGGGGCTTCCCTGCTCAGACACTGCCTTGAAAGATCTCAGTGCCTTCACCTCTTGTGCCTTTGGGTTGGTTTGTTTTTTCCCTGAGCAAGAGAGAACGATTTGATCACTCAAATAAATCTAGAGTAGGACCTTCCTTGGAAGAAATCAGGAAAATAAGAGGAAGGATGGTTGATCTCCCTACTGCAAAGCAAAAGTTTTGTGTTGCATGAGGTGTGGGACTTGGCAATGATCTGTTGGACCAAAAATATTCTGGGCTGCAAAGTGAGGATAAGGAACAGCAAAAAATGATTGGAGAGAAAATGGATGGGTAAAGAAAAATCAGTTTATCTTTCCCTGCTCTCTTTAGCTCCCTCCTCAGCCCCCAATGTTCTCCCCGTGCCAAGGATTCCCAGTCACACCCAGGACAGCAGAGAACCCCAAGAAAGGGAGGGCTGGGTGGCACCCAGGAGCTGTTGTCACCCAGCTCGATGTTTCCTGCAATCCAAACCACTGTAGCTGGCTGGAAATGAATTGATTGCAGCTGCCCAGGTGTCACTGGCTGCCAGCAGCTCCCGAGGTGACTTTTCCCCTTGGAAAACTGAGGATTCTGATGTGCTTACCCTCATTCATCAGGTCTCCCAAGGGATCCCAAGTATTTTTATCCCTTATTTTACCCGGGGTGCTGGAGTGAGTGACCAACACAACCCCCCCCTGCAGCTCTTCCAAAAGCTGTTTGAGAAAACCTGGAAAATGCTGCTGAGAAATAAAACCATCCCCTCTGCACATCACTATTATTATTATTATTTACTTCAGAAATCAACTCGGTTTCATTAGTTACCAAAGTTTGAAAGCAACCTTCAAACAACCCTCCTTGCCCCCATCCTCCAAATAAAATGTGGAGGAGATAAATAGATTAGGGTCCTGTTTGCATATTGATAAGAAAAAGTACATTACATCAACGTAACCAAATATCTTATCACAGCCATTGCAGACTTCAAGGTCCCTATTAATATGAGAGCAGGAGAAACCTGAGTGTTGAAATCAGCTCATTCAAGGCTTTGGTTCCCCTCAGTATTTATGAAGTGATGTGAATTACTGTTCATCAGGGATGGGAGGAATTGTGGCATCCCCTGAGATGGTTCAGCTCACCTAAGGCTCCCAAAATTCCTCGTGTGCTTTAAAGTGACCCGTGTTCAGCACAGTTTCCCTCAACAGCAGCATCTCCTTCAGTCACCAGATTCTGAATCTCTTTCAGAATTTCTTTCTTTTTTTTCTTTTTTTTTTTTTTTTGGAAGTGGAAGTGAATTACGTGATTTTGGAAAAGGAATTTCTAAACCCAGGATGTCAGTGTTGCAAAGATGGATGTGGGGTTTGTTCAGCTCTTCACCTGACTCTGTTCTCCCAGCTCAAAGACCTCCTCTGGTTTTGCTCTTTTCCCTGGACAGCAGCAGATTTTGGTGTGTTTTGTGTGTTATCTTAGCTCTAGAGTTGCTATTTTATAATGCCAGTGATGGTTTCCTTTGGTGTTGGTTGCTCTGCCTGGCCCAGCCCCTGGGAAGGGAGCAAGGAATGAGTTCTGTCTTGGGATATTCAGCACAGGCTGTGGGGAACTGCTCAGTCACAACTGAAGTGTCTGTGACCTTTCCCATTCCTCCTCACACGATGGGATTCAACTTGGGCCTTGCACTCTATCCATTTGTGACATCCATTTTCCAATTCCAAATTTCCCCCTTAAAAATAACAGAGAGAGTGGAGGAGTGTTCTGGGATCTGACACAAAGAAAATCCGCAAACCTGCCCTCAGATAAAGGACAGAAAAATACAGAAAAACAGAATTTGTTTATATTTAACACGGTGAAAACATGAAGAAGTAAAAAACCAAACCCCGTGTACCAACTGCGAGGCGCTGCCAGCACCTCCTTGCCAAAATCCAGGAGTGAGGAGCTGTCCTGGGGAACAGCAACGTTTGCAAAGTTTTTTTTTTTTTTTTTTCCTTTCTCCTCTCAGAAAATCCGGGACTCCAACCTGGACGATGGTTGCATGCTAACTAATATTAGCATTTAAATGGGGCAGCATTGTAGTTAACAACTGGGTGAGAGTAATGGGAGGGTGGCAGCGCTGGGTTCGCACCTCTGGCCCTTCCCTACCCTCGGAGGCAGCGCCTCTCCCCCTTTGTTTGAGATCTTTGGGGGGATAATGAAGGTCCAGCAGCAGCTATAAAAAGCTCAAATCCTCGCCTTGCCTTTCAGCTTCCCCTCCAACCGCCTGTAAACCCATGTTCTTGCTGGAAATACGACCCTGATCAAGAAACTCTCCATATAAATCGCTTGAAACACATTCAGAAATTCTCTTTTTATTTCGTTTAATAAGCTTGACGGGCTCTTGCCCATAAGGAGGCTGCACAGAAAATGTGTATGCTCAGGTGTCCTCATTGTCACAGCTGAGATGTTGATATGTTGCCATGGAGGAAGGCTATTAATGAGAGGAAATTAAATTAGATCACCTCTGTGCATTTATCTGCACACAGCACAGCTTCAGTCTCGAGGAGAGGGAGTTCTTGTGGGAAAACAATTAATAGATGCAGGTGCACGGGAAAAAAAACAACAACCTGCATTTCTTACACATCTCTGAAGGATGCAGATGATATTTAGGCTCTTTCACATGCTAATCACCAAATTTCACAGATACAGGCTGGTTTATTTCACACAGATTTCATAATTAGCAGAATGCCTTGTTTTCCCAGAGTTCCTTTCCAAAGGAAGGGGATGGAAATCATTTGCAGCTCCTGTAGAAAGCTGTTGGAGACAGCCCAGCCCTGTGTGGGGCTGTGTCCCACAGCAGAACGTGGCATCAAAAATGCCCAAAATTCCTGGATTTTTTTCCAATCCCACTCTTGCTGCAGCCAGGAATGATGGGAGACAAAATGAATGTGTGTGGTTAGTGGGACAGGGAAGGCTGGAGATAAAATAAAATGGATCTTCTGAGAACAGGACAGGCCATGGGCAGAAGGGCCTTTGTGTCAACGGGAACTTCGTGCTCCAGATCCGTGGAGATGGAGATGAGGGTGATGAGACCTGAACAAAGCCTAAAGCAGCTCCTCAGTGCTGGCAGATTGGTTTGGTTTGGGTTTTTTTCCTCCTGTTACACTTTTAGAGGATCCCCTGAAGGAGCTGAATTTGCCCCTGGAGGGGTCCAGAGCCAGGACAGGTGGGCAGGACCCTCCAGCCCAGCATCACATCCCCTGGATCTCCCTCCTTGTGACCCCCCTAATGAGGAAGGGACAGTAATTATCAGCCACGGGCATCTCTGACCAATCAATTCCCACCCCGTGACAATCCTTCACTGATTTTTTTGCGTGATGGGGCGACAGATGAAACATTTTATATCTGGAGGTAATTGTCGTCAGTTTAAAAACAAGGAAATTGAGCCCCAAGGTCACCGGAATTACAGTCAGGTACAACATAAGGTGTTATCCACAGTGGGTAAAAATCCACCTTCTGAACAGTGAGCTCGTTAGGGAACGGCACAAACTCTTTATTCTGGAAGGAAACTCAGTAGATTAGGAAAAAACTGTAATTAATACAAAATATGTGTATTGTACATTAACAGTGTCATAGCAAAAAGCAAACACACTAGATTTAAATAACTATACCACCCAAGATTTTTCAGTAGATCTTTGACTTCTTCCAAGTTTCTTGAGAGATGCACTTAAATTAATTTGGATTCAGAAAATGTACAGTATATTCACTGAGGTTTTGTCTCCAGGGGGAGAATGAATTAAGGACAAATTTTCTTTTTCTTCTCAGCTCAGCCACAATCCAGCCCAAAACCTGAACAATAAATTCTGCCCCTGGGCTGAAATCCTGTATGACAAGTCATTAACAATGTTGTAGCCAAAAAACAAATGCACTAGATTTAAATAACTATACCACCCAAGATTTGTCAGTAGATCTTTGACTTCTAAGTTTCGATGAAGAAAATGTACAGTATATTCACTGAGCTTTTGTCCCCAGGGGAGGGCAATGAATTAAGGACAACTTTTCTTTTTCTCCAGCCGAAACCCGAACAATAAATTATGCCCCTGGGCTGAAATCCTGTATGAAGAGTCACAGCCCAGGGGGAAATTTGGGAGATGAGGTAAAGCCCCCGAAGAGGAGCTGATAACGATGACAATCCCTGCCAAACCTCCGCCCGTGCCTGTGCTGGTGTGTGGCACCGTAACACAATTTCGCATGTTAAACAACAGATGTCAAACAGAAGAAAGGAAAGAGGCCTTTGCTTTTCTTCCCTTGTGGACCTTGTTCTTCCCCAGCAGCCATTTCTTTCAGTTGCCATGACAGTGTTAATAGGAGTTTATCATTTTCCCATGCCTGCCGCATACTGATGAGGGATCAATTCGGGATTGGGAGGCTGGGGAAGGCTCCAGCACCATTCAGGGATCATTCAGCACCTCCAGCCCCGGTTTGCTCGGTGTTGTTCACCTTCAATCCAGCCCAGGCTGAGGATATGCAGCAGTCAGGGATAACAACCCAGCCAAGACACCAAAAAAAAAAAGTTGGATTTGTTATTTCCTGACCAGTGCCAAGGGGGGAAAAGCAGCTGTGAAATATTCACAGAGATAAGGGATCCCTTTGGCTGCACGGGGGAAACTGAGATTTCTGTGAATTTGGCTGAACTTCGGGCCCTGGAAATTTGGAAACCTTTTTTTTTTCTTTTTTTTCTTTTTTAGCATTTTGTGAGGGAAAAGGCAAATCTCACCTGCCTGAAATCTCTGGGATTTCAGAGAGATTTTGTGGGGGTATTCATTGTGTGAGCTGGGGGATCCTGCCTCCACCAAATATTCTCCTAAAATCCAGAAAAAAAAAAAAGAAGAAAGCAAGATTAGGGAGTGACTGCACAACTGGTGTGATTAAAGTGATGCTGAACAGTTTTAGCCTAAAATTAAGGAATGCCATGACACAAAATCCAACAGCACAGACTGGAATAATTCAGCCCCACATGCAGAGCCTGTTCCCCCTCATCATTCATCACTGAGAAATACGGGGTTGAATCAGGATTATTCACATTTCTGCCCTGATTTATTCTAGGTAGCAAAGCGAGTTCCGTTGGAGCTGTATAAGACTTTCAACTGCATTATAGATCATCACACTGATAGTGCCGTGGATTTCTAGATGCAAAATTTTCACCCATTTTCCTTTTGGCTTCCTGTGTTTGTTTTGTTGCTACAAAAGCCCAAAGAAACGAGCGCTGACTGTTTTCCCTTTTTTCTCCACGCAGATTTTTTTTTTTAAAGAAATCTGAAAGCATTTTGGTCTTTTTTTTTTTTCCCTCCATTCTTTTTCTTTTTGTGTGTGTGTTATTTGCAGTTGTTCTTTTATCACTATCTTCAGGAAGCAGCATTACCATGCCGCAGATAAGAGGCGCATCCAGATGTGCATATCAAAGGATGAACAACTACTTATTAAGAAAAAACTTCTTTTGCGCCGGGCAGGGTTCAAAGGAGGAGTAAAGTCTGAGGCATAAGCGACAAAACTGTCTGGCAATCCTGTGCATTGTCAACCTAATGCACAGAATGGGGGAGAAAACAACGGGTTCATCCCAAAGAAATGGTTGCAAAATGCATGTGGAGAGACAAAAAGACTCAAAGGGCAAACACCCTCCTGCTCAGTGATAGTATCAGCCATTCTTTTAATTTTTTGTGCATTAAAGAAAAAAATTAAATTGTTGAAATGTGCTCTTTTTTTTTTCCTTTTTTTTTTTTTTGTCTGTGATGTAAAACAAAAAGTTCCCAGGGAAAGGCAGATGAATTCAGACTCGTGATCCCATTTTCCCATTTGGATAATGCTGGGAAATGCTTGAGCTGGCAATGACTTCATGGCAAAATATTCATGTATTAACTACCATCTTCATAAAATATTCTGCTTCCCCTTGAAAACCAAAGGAAAAAGGAATTTTTTTTTTTTTTAGCAAAAATCCAAACTTCCTCTCTATTGCACATTCAGTGGGACAGCCCTGGGTTAGATCTGCTGAAGTGCATGAAAATCAACTTTTTCTCCCTGTTTCCCTGTCCTCCCCCACCAAAGGTTGGGAAGACACCTCCAAGGAGGGTTTATATTCTTTTGGGTGGAATCACAATTTCTGAGAGCTCTCCAGTGCCTCTGAATATCTGAAATTACAGCTCATTTCAGGAGCTGAAATGTAAAAATGCTGCTCGAGCTCAGGACTGTAAGACTGGGAATCTGATGGAAATGTTTCAGGATGAACTCAGGACTCACCCTGCAAGCGACCAGGGAAATTCAGCTGCCAGCAGCAAGATTTTCCCCCCTCCTTTGAAAGGCCTTTTGACAGACTATTTGATTATTTCTAATCAATCTTTCTCTGTGATTAATGGAAATAAAATCATGTTCAGGTTCCCATCCTGGCAGCAACAACACAACACAGGATAGTTTAGCAGCTGCAGTTTAGTTTGAAGTTTAATCACTGCAAGTTTCTGAACTCTTTTCATCTTTAGCTCTGTTGAAAATATGAGATTGCATAATGCACTCCTATGTTTTATATAACAGCCTCACATGGCTCCACATTATAATTTCACATCAGTTTTACCTCAGAGTTTCTAACAGGTCAAGTAACCTTCTGATTTCATTTAAAGTTTCCATTCTTCTCTCCTGAAAAGGAAAATCTAGCTCTTGTTTGGACAGCTTTGGTAACTCCAAAGGAAAAATTGGGCATTATAGTGAATACAAAAGATTCACTTTCCATGCATTAGGCTTTTGAATTGCTTTCTTAATGCAAAGTTGGACAGGAGAGTATAGGCAGGGGAAAAAAAAAAAAAGATCATTTTGTGTCCATGGTCAGATGTCAATATTGACAAAAATAAATGGAATGTAACAATAGATCCTTGCAAAGATGAAGGTCATATGACTGAAATGTCTAAGCAGACCTTGCACTGTGGCTGCATCTTATTGCTGTTTGTGATAAATCACTGGGTTTCCCCCCCTCACTTTGTTTAAAACATGCAAAAAGAGTAAATCTGGAGTTTTAGCCTATTGGAGGCAGCAATTGGGAAGGTGAATCTGAACTGCAGCACTTAAAGAATGAAAATAAAAATAAAATTAAGAGAACAAGAAATAATCCTGGGGAGTTCAGGAGTGTGGGTGTCTCTGAGGTCTGTGCACATCCCTCCCCACTGCAGGGTTTGAAATTTATTTGTCCCAGACTCAGATGATGCAAAGTGCTCTCCCTGCCCTGGGCACTGAGCTCCAGTTTGTAAATTGGGTTAATTAGTGATAGTCTGTAAACCCATTGTGCCTTCAACTGAGAGTTTTCCTCGTGTCAGACTCTCTTGCCCAAGTCAATCCCGTTATGAAATCAGTCTCTGAGATTCTTGCACGTTTTTTATTTTTTATTTTATTTCTTCAATGGCAGTTAATACCATTGTTTGAAACGGATGAGGCTGTTCAGCCCTCCAGCCTTTTCCCCTGGAGGCTGTTCCCAAAGTGAGGAGTGTCTGTGTTCCCTGGGGGTCTGTGCCACCCCACAGGGGCACCAAAACCCTGAGCAAAACCTGCTCTGCTTCATGGGGATCACAGCAACTCCACTGGTGTTGGAGACCTTTGGCTCAGCAGCTCTGGAGAATTTGGAAATGTTCATCATTTATGGTCTCCACAGGCATTTTCTCATGGTTTTGGTGTTCCTTGCTCTTCCTTTTTTATTCTGTGAAGGTTCCTAACCCAGGCATTACTGATTGTCTGAATGTCTGGGTACCTTTTGTGAGAATGAAAGATAAACCCTTGGCTGCCCAGTGCTCCCTGTTCAGAAATATGGACAGACACTGTAAACCAATTAAAAAATTTTTTTAAAAACCCACTTCAAGTACTTCATTTTCCAGCTGATTCATAGACCTGATTAAAGCGATTTTCTTGACACGAAATAATTTTCCTTTTTTTAATGACTCATTTTTTTATTACCACTGCAGTCTGAGAAGTTCTTCAGACAAAAATCCACCGAGTTGAGTTCAGTGCAGAAGACAAAGCAGTGGACAAAGGTTTCCCAGCCATGGCTTTGTCCTCCTGGGATGCTGAACAGCCCCACCAGGTCTGCTTCAATGACACTGCCACTTCCTAACCCCATCCAGAATGTTCCTTCAAAAGGCTGCTCTGCTTTAGGGTCATGATCAGAGCTGGGAGGTCAGTCAGTCATTTGCAGAGACATTGGCTTCTCACCCAAATCATCTTCCAGAAATCTCCAAGGAATTCAGTTGTTTATGGCAGGAGGGGCAGGGGAGGGTAAGAGATATTTATGGAAAATTTCTTCAAATTCAATATAAGTAGGAGTTTTTCCTTTTTGAGAAATGAGGTGGTTTCCCCACCTCTGAAGGACAAGGAGCTCCTGAGCATTTCTGTCCAGCACAGGATCTGCCAGGGAATTTATGTCAAGGTGTCTGTAATCACTTGTTAGTTGTATTATATCCATATAATAATGCTGGGCTTGGCCACTGTCACCTCCTGGTGCCAACACAGCTCTTGTGGGGGCAAAAAGACTGGGGGGAAAACCTCTTAAATTTCAACAAAAAACCACATCGTGGTCTCTATTTGCTGATTTGTTCAGCTCAGGACATGAAAAGGGGATAAACCCTGAGGTCTTCCTGAAGTGCCACCACCTCCTCTCCACCAACTCCTGGATGTCTAAAATGTGTAAATCCCCCCTGGCAGCACTGCCAGGGACAGTCCTGGGCTCATCCCTGCTGGGACATGAGTGCTGACAATTTTAGTGCAGCACCAGGAGGCTTTTGGGGAGATTTGGGCAGCTCCATCTCTCTGATTGTGAATCTGAATTGTAATTTCACTGAAATTCTTACTCTGAACGTGGCCAGGCTGGAGTGCCCTGGGTGAGCCTGGGGCTTCTCTGATCTGCTCTGAGTACAGTGAGACCATCCCAGAAAACCAACAGTGAATGGCAAAAGAAAAGTTCCTTACAGAGCTGGCGAAATAAACTATTTATCAGATGAAAACAGGAGAGGGAGGATTCCCAGTGTACCCTTAGTTGTGCTGGAAAAGACAGAAATTGGCTGAATGCTTCAATTTTCTTGTGGAAAAAAAAAAAAAGACAAGAAAGGTTCAGTTATATTAATTGCACGAGAGTGTTTTCCCTCATTTGGAATAGTTTGTGAAGTTTGGTAGGTGTAAACTGTTAAAAAGATGTCAAGTGCTAGCAGCAATAAATCCGTATTGGTTTTGCTCCTTAAAAAAGATTACAGATTTCAGAAATCCATGCTAGAGATTGATCCAGTGCCAGCAGAACTTTTAGTGCCTCTCATAAAAAAATATATGGGCCGATTGTCCCCTCCTGGTTATTGGTAGAGCACAACAAAAGAGTTCTGAACGTGGGTTTGATGATGAGGTGTGAAATGTTTCAGTGATTTGTTTTGTGCTCGTTCCTTTCATTTCTAGATCACTCATGACAAACAGCAATGTATCAGCAGGACGAGACAATTTACCACCGCATGAGCTAAAAGGGGGGAAAAGTTCCATACATTTTATATCCCTTTTGTGGGCACTATACTGCACTGAAGATGACCGTGGGTCACAGAGTTTGTGCTCAGCACAGTTTATGTGCTTTATAACTCCTCTGGATGATCTGATCTCACCCTTATTTATTTTAGGGTCTTTAGATAAGGATGGTGTTGTCTGGGCTTTCTTTCATAAAACCCCCTTTCCTGAAACGATCCAAAAAAATTCTGGTTAAAATAGAACACCCCAAACCCCTCAGCTGAAGCTTTTCCCCCTTCTCAACTGAATGGATTTTTCCTTTGTTTGTACATGACAATTTGGAGGGGGGAGAGTTTTGTGCTTCAACTGCTCATGTGACTGTGTCACATGTGCCTCAGCCACAAAAGGAGCTTTGGCATGTTATGTATAAATCTCCATTAAGAGAGAAAACAGGCAAGTTTTACGTGACTGGTATCTCATTCACGATAATTAACTCATTAACCATCTCCCACCACTGCACCGGCAAGGGCAAAACAACCAGCAAAAAGAACCATTTTGGTCACGTTGTGGCACAGGAGCAGCCAGTATTCTTAGCACAGCCTCTAGTTCTCATGGGATAAAGTCTTTATAAATTACAAGTTGTTAATTTAAAGCCTCTTGTCCTGATTGATGCAGGAGAGGAGACCCGTGTGACAACGTGGTGTCTGTCTCTCTTTGCAGACATTTCACCCCAAGCAACTCTCACATTTGTTGCCTGCTCTGCCCTGAGTTTGAGGGGGAGGCAGAAGCCTCAAAGGTTGTGATTCATTTCACGAGGACGGCTGGATATCAGAGAGGGGCATTTTTATTTCCAGAAATAAAAATTTCTGCCTTTCTGCAGAAAGGGCTCTGATGTGTTCAGTCTTTACTGGACTGTGAAGCACCCAACTGCAAAATACACAGGAAACCTTCATTAATTCCCTGCTTGTCCAAAACCTGCTCTTTCTCTACGATTTTCCCCAGCAAGGAAATCCCTTACAGTGGGCAACACCAAAAGGACATGAGCACAACCAAGAAAAATTACTATAAGGCAGGTTTTTAAATTTGAAACAAACCTTGAAGTTTGTTCCCAGCCCTCCCTGTGCCAAAATCACACAGTCCCTTCATCTCCACCACGTAAAACTAAAACCAAGCAAGTTGCTGGAGCAGCCTGGAAATCTTTATCTCATTCATCAACATTTTATGATCATTTTGAGTTAAAACTCTGCTGAAGGCAAGTTCTGGGAGTGCCACCACATCCCTGGCAGCTGCTTTTCCAGAAGCTCAGGGTAACTCTGCTGTAGGGTGGTGATTACTCAGACAAGATTCCTGCATTAATATTCTGGGAACATCCAAAATGTCCCGTGCTCATTCGGGGCTGAGGAAGTGCTCTGGTGCTTTGGAGAGATCAGGTTTATTCCCTCAGAGTGTGTTCCCAGAGCAGGGAGGGTGGGAGAGGTCTGAGGGGAGTTATTCTGGGATGGGGAGAGGGAAGGACAGTCCCAGCCAGGTGCTTTGGTGTTTTCTGGTCCCTTTGCAGGGCTGGAGCTCAGGGGTTGCTGCCATTAACCTGCAAAAGCAGGAGGCTGCATCAGAGGGAAATGGGCACATAAAGGTGACATCCCTGAGATTATTCTGGTTTTAAGGGGCTTTTTAATTTCTCCGTGGGTGGAAGGAAATGTGGCTTTTGTGCAGAGGTTCTGACAAATCTCTCTGTGACAAGTCCTGGGGACAGATTCCTGCGGGTGTGAGAGGGTTCTGTGCCTACCCAGAGCTGTCAGCTGAGGGCAGGATCTCTGCCAAGTGGAGCTCAGCCTCCAAAAGGCTTTGATCAAACTTTCTGGGGTTTTTTTTTCTTCAATATCACAGCCTATCTGAGAGATGCACCTCTCTTTCCACGACACATTTTCGTTAATAATGTTGGGGCAAGGTGGAATGGGGAGGTGAAGGTGACAAATAATGAGGAGGTGTTATCCCAGGCAGTCTGTTCAGAGTCTGCACAATTTCCACTTGTGACAGGTTTGCTCCAACACTCAGGGCTGTAATTCACTGCCAGAGGTGCAGCGGGGGCTGCTGGTGCATCATTACACATCCTTTGGGAACTATGATGTTCTCTAAAATCCTGGGGGACCCTAGTAGTGTTAGAAAGTGGAGCTAAAGATGTTCCTTTGGAGGGGGAGATCCACCAGGCCAGTCCAGGATGGGCACAACCATCCCAGCATTGCCAGGCATTGCCAGCCTTGAATTGACAAGGTCAGTCCGAGCAGCAAATTGATCTGTTTGTGCATCCTCTGAATTTCCTGGCTTCACTCTTTGGTCTTTTGGCTTTCTTGGGCGGAATCCTTTCCTTTTTGGGGATTTCTTTTGGGATTTTGGGTGTGAAAGTCCTGCTTGCCTTTAGCCCATCAGCAGTGGCAGCTTGCGCTGGTGCTCTGGACAGTTGGTAAAGGAAATCTCCCTGAAATTGCTGGTCACCATCATAACTGAGAGGCACTTCCTTTCATAGCTCCCTTTAAATGCAGCTCTGATGCTCACTGCCCATAAATGCAGCCTGCTCCCTGCACTTGAAAAAGCTGGGAAAGCACAGAAGTGATTCTGGTGTTTTCCTGTCCCCATTAAAAATGCCCAACATCCTGTATTTGCACGGCTGCCAGTGTGATTTCCCTCTGCCCTGCTAAGCCCTTTTCACTCTACTGTAGGTCTAATTGTACAATTTCCCCAAAGGGAAGCCCCAGGTTCCCTCTTTGCACAAAAATGCTCCTGCTGTGACCCTGCAGCAGGTTCTGTCCCAGCAGGGCACGGGGGACACTTCCAGACCCATTTCCTTGTGCAGGCAGGAGCAGATCCCTAGGGCTGCCCCCCTGCCCTCCCTCCCTGGCTGCTGTTTGCCAGCTCACAGCCACACCTGCTGCAGGCCACTCACCCCTGGTTTTATGAGGAAAACCTTAATACCTTCCAGTAAAAAAATCACTGCCACCCCCTGAGCCTCCCTCCCCAGCTCCAGCTCCTCTCAGCTGGGAGCAAACTGGTCCCTGGGTTTGGCTCACTCGGTATAAACATTTCCTGGAGCTCATAAACACCTTTGTCATTTCTCAGAGCAGTGAGAGAGGTTTATTGGCCTGAGAGAAAACTCTGATGGTTTCAGGACACTCCCTGATCCCTGTGTGCTCCCCAAAGAGGGGCTGGATGTGGGGCCAGGTTTTAATTCCAAATATTGGGGCGGGGTGAAGTTTTTAATTGCTGCTAGTGATGATTGCAACTTCCAGCAGGAGCTGGTGAGCACTGTCTGAGCAGAGCTCATTTTACAGCAGCCCCGACCAAATTGAGGGAGGTAAAAGGAAAAGGGCTGGGGGAGGAAGAGGAGATCTATAACTGGCATGTTAATAAAACTCCAGTTTGTCACTTCAGCAGCACACCCCGAGTGTAATAACCAAGCTTCCTTTCTATACCCCCTATGAGCTCCTTTGTATTGACAGATGCCATTTGTTCATTTACGACGTGATAATAAAAACCTTCAGCTCCACTGAATGTTGTTCTTTTCCTCCCCTGACACTGGGGCACCAAATGGTTTGTACTGCACTCAGCAGGCACTTTTCATTAAAGATCATGCCATGAAAATGAACTGTATTTGAAAACCATTTAGGAGCAGAAGTTCTGCCGTTGAATAGGCTGCACAGAAACCAGGCAGCAGCTTCCCAGGAGCCTCACACCCTCCCGTGGATGCTGGGATGGTGAGGAGAGGGGGGTTTTATGTCCAGCAGCATCTGGGGAGTCCAGCTGCTCAGATTCCTGGAGCAGTGATTGTTGCTATCAGCTTCCTGTGATGATTTCTTTTTTTTTTTTTTTTTTTTAATCTCTATCTGATTTTAAATGCCTTCCAAAAAAAAAAAAAAAAAAAAACCAAAAAAACCAAAATCTTTCTTTGTGCTTATCTGTGCTCCTCTAAACCGGTGATTTCAAAGTTTTCACACGCATGCAAATGAAGCCTAAACTGTAAATTTGGATGGCTGAAAACGAACATTTGAATTGATAATTAAGCTTTTATTCAGGAATGCTTTAAACATGACCCAAACCATATTTTTAAGTACTGGTCAAAATTCAGGCTGTGACAGCACCTGCAACTGTGGTTTGATTTGCAAAGTTACAGAATGCTTTGCATTCCCACTGAGCTGAGCAAAACATGAATGCACAGCTTTGGGCTGGACTCACTTGGGAAAATCAGGTTTGGCCCACAGGTTTGTAGTGCTCTGTCCAAAGTGTAGCACTGTAAAAAAAATTAGAAATTTACAACGGATAAGCAAAGCAATGAACAATATTGGTTCAACACATTAATTAATTTTTACCCTGGGCAATAAGTAATTGACTCTCCCTCTGTAGAGTCGGTTATAAGTTTAGTAGCTGGGTGTAGGTTTTACTCAGAGTACAAAGAAATAATCTGCATTAATTATTTCTAATTAAGCTCCCCAAAAATTATTATTGAAGCAAAAATAATTAACCAAACTGGAGCACAGCCACACACTGTACTTTTTAAATACCGACAGAGTATTTTCCCTAGGCAGAACTCTAGAAACTCATCACCAACTTCTCCAAAGCTGCAGTAGGACAATGTGATCACCTTTATTATCATTATTAGGATTTAAATTAATCACATTTCATTGTACTTTACAAAATACCTGTAAAAGAAGTGACTGCAAACCACAACAAAAAGAACTAATAACTGTTCTCATCCTTCCCCGCTCATCCAGGAGGGACTTTTATCACCGACATTATCACTTGTTGCCAAACAAGTACAGAGATGTTAGCCTGGAGGATGAAATAGTTTAATCATGGGGAAACAATTTGCAGTGCACAGATCTCAGCTGGTTCCCTTTCATCTGCTCGCAGTTCCTCGGCGACTCCCGAAAATCTGTTTTGTAGCTGTAATAAAATTCATTCTCCACCCTGGCACGCACACACCAAATGGTTGGGCCGATTCTGAAGTGTTACAGTCACCTGGGACAAAGACAGGACTCATAAGTTTTCAGGGGGGGCGTCCCGAGGTTTTCAAATCACATAAACATGATATTTGTCTTCCAAAAAATAAATAAAGTGGAGATTATAGATGTAGGTCCGGGTTTATCTCTAGATTTACAGCATCCATGTGATGATATAATCCATGTTACATACGTAGTGGAGATTATAGATGTAGGTCCGGGTTTATCTCTAGATTTACAGCATCCATGTGATGATATAATCCATGTTACATACGTGTGTTCTCACTCTCTGTATGGATGCACTTTGACTAGTAAAAAACATTTATTCAATAGTTAGTTTATTCAAAGTTACATTTATTCAATAAATAAATTTTACTTAGTATGACCAAACCCAAGCAATTACTTTTTGGCAATTTCTCGTTAGAATCTAAATAATTTTAACTTCTTCAGTTGAACCTATCAACTTCCAATTTGCTGCCTGAACAAGCCCATTCCTTAAACTTTGATCAGAGTGGCAATATCTTTTGTGATATCTCTCAAAAAAGTGCCCAGTGACACTTTCAAAGCCCTGCACATCCGAATATGAGCGGTGGAAACACACGTCTGATGTTTTTTCATATTCTCTTATCTCTTCCTCTCTCGCACAAAAATGACTTTTGCCGAGGGCAGATAAGATCTCCCCGCGAGCACAAAGTTAACTCGGAGTGCTCCTCGCCCTTCTCAGGCTCAGCTGCTGCCGGGGCCGTTATTGTGGTCACACAGGGCTGGGCTCCGGGGAGCCCCGGGGACAGCAGGGGACAGGAACCTCCCGGCCCTGGTGACAACAGCCATGCCTGGAGTGTAACTTTCATGTGTTCCAGGTTCTGTGCTGCCCAGGGGTGCAGCTCTGAGCTCACATTCAGTGTCACCCAGCTCTGCACACAGCAGGGACACAAAACAAATCCTTTTCCTGCTGCACACCAAGGACAACTTTCAGCCCAAAAGCACAAACAAGGCTGGGCTGGAGGGAGGAACAAGCAGGATGGGACCTCACAGCCTGGAGCTGGAACTGGACAATTAAACCCCAATGTGCAAATGGACCAAAACTTATCAAAGTGTGAGACCTCATGACTGTTTGTCCATTTTGGGTCCATTTTGTGACCATTTTGGGTCTACCTTGGGTGTAGCCCTGGTCAGCCTCTTGTCCTGCTCAAGGATCCACCTTGGGTAGGACACACCCCTGGTGCCTTTACTGACTCTTGAGATCCCAAACTTCCTGGGGAGAAGAGCTGGACACTTCTGAGAGGTTCTGGACAGTTCTGAGAGGTTCTGGACAGTTCTGAGAGGTTCTGGACAGTTCTGAGGTTCTGAGCTTCCCAGGGAGAGGAACTGGACAGTTCTGAGCTTTACTGACCCTTGAGATCCCAAACTTCCCAGGGTGAGGAGCTGGACAGTTCTGAGAGATTCTGGACACTTCTGAGAGGTTCTGGACAGTTCTGAGCTTCCCAAGGCAAGGAGCAGGACAGTTATAAGAGGTTCTGGACAGTTCTGAGCTCCAGGCCAGCCTCACTCTGCATTGCAATAATCAGAGCATGAACAATCCAGCCCAGGGGCTGCTGAAATCCATGATTTGTTCCCTGTGGCACAGGAAGCAGCACAGGTTCTCTGCAGGGCACCAGAGAGGCAGGTGGGGCCCCTTGCAGAGCTCTGACCCGCCTTGTCCACCAGCAGTGACATCCCCTGAGAACCCCTCAGTGCTCATGGAGGAGGGGAAGAGCAGAGGGAAATGCCCTGTTGGCTGAGGACACTCACAGCCCTTGGTCATGTCCTCCCTCAGCTGGAAACTTCCTGGCCAACCTGGAGCAACCTCTCCGCTCCCTTTGCCTCAGTTTCCCCCTCTGTGCAGGCAAATTGCACATTTCAGTGTTTCCCAAGGCCAGCGTGGTGTTGGGACACATCACATCCAGCTCCTCCCCGGTGGGGACCATATAAATTCCACGGCTGCTTTATCTGATGCAGCAGTCATGAGTCTGCCTGTCTGAAAGCTGCTGCTGCTCTCGATAAGGAAACATTCCTGCCCCCAGAAATTCCTTTTTGGGGGAAGTGAGGAAGGTCTCAGTCATGTTCTGCTGAGCAGGTGCCTGGGCAGCAGCAGATTCATGGTCACATCCCTGTCCTGGCACTCTGTGGGGGAGAGTCTCTGGAAATGTGCATCAAGGTCCCTGGAAAAGGCACCTCCTGCCATTCCTGCAGTGCCAAGGAAGCCCAAATTTTTGGTGATCCCTTTTAAATAAACTGGGCAGAAATTACTGCTCTCATGGGTTTGGCTTGTGGAGTTTCTTTACAGCAAAATAATGGAAATTAGTTATTCTAATCTCATTTGAAAATTAGATTTTTGTGTGTTAAAATATGCATAAAAGTTCTCGACTTTATCCACTGCAGTACCTGAATTTCTCTGTTGATTTTGGGTGGCAGCTGAGGGCACTGGGATACAGAGATTCCTTATTTAATTTCTGTGGCAAACTGACCAGAAGAGCTCCAGGTCACACATCTCTCCCTCCACAGGCAAACAGAAAAGAGGTTTCTGGGTTACAAATGCCAATGGCAACACTGGCAATGCCCCAGCTGGGCACACAATGCCAGTGCCCATGGAAATCCTTGGAAAAATGCCATTATTGCACCTCTGTGAGCTCTGACACTGCACATGAGGTTCTGAGCACCACAGCCAAGGCACGGGGACGTGGTGGAGTTTTGTGTGTTTGTTATCCAATTCTCCCCTTCCCGCCCCACCTTTCCATTTCACTCCACCTCCCCACAGCCAGTCCTGCAGGGTTAATTCAAATAACCTGTTTATTACTGCAGCAGTTCACCAGAAACATGACTTGTCTCGTTCTGTTTATAGAGCATGTAATCATTAGAATAAAATAACAACAAAGATCAAATCACCATCTGTATTTAAGAAGTGACCTCGAGTCTTTCCTGGGACAGAAATACTGCTGTGAACACCTCGGAAGCTTTGGGGAGCTCAGCTAAAATCTTTCCCATTTTTAACAATGCCCATCATTAGCTTTTGTCATGGTGGGCTTTGCTGTGTACAGTTATTTATGTTTTGTTGCTATGGCACTTGCTTCTGGTTTTGAAAGGTGGGGACGTTTTGTCAGTCAATTGGAATCAGATTAACTGAGCTCCTTCTGATATAAAAGTCTCAAATCAATACGGTGCTCACCTTGTAAAATGCACTTTTTTTGTTGTTTGTTTAATGCCTCCTGAGATCAGATGCATTAAAATCCACGTGGAACTAACTTTTCTTTCTCTTCTCACCCCCACACTTCCCCATATGTGGTTTTGATTTTCCCCTCAGGGTACCTATGGGAGGTCTGGAAAACTCTTGGGAGCTTTCAAAGAATGTTAATATGTATAACACTGCATTTTCAGTTTTAAATACAACATGTAAAGAGCTTTCTTTTTGAGGATGAACAAGTAAAGCTGCTAGTTAAAAACTATTTGTAAGAAAAGTTCCCACTTACCATAAAAAAAGCTTAATAACATTTAATTGTATTTCATAGCATTTTGCACCCTTAGCATTAAGCTTTTACAGTTCCTTGTAAAACGTCTGGGCAACGCTGACTTTTAATTCTTCTGAGCTGGTTTTTAACTCTCCTTGATAAGAAATTTCCACCTAATGGTCCAGTAGAGCATTTTCTATTCAAGCCTTGAGCGTTTTGTTTGCCCGGGAGCAGAATGTGGTGCTGATATCTGCAGTGATCTGACAAACCCCATCCCTGCCTGATGCCTTCTGTGAGCAGCCAGATCGCAATCACCAGTGGGAGCAGACCTTTTTGCCACAAGTAATTCTGCAGACACCAAGAATAAACATTTTTAAGATCAAACCCTGCAGCTCGGGCACAGAGACACCTTTGGGTGGATGGCGATTTTGTGCTGGTGATCAACAGGCATTAAGTTATTGGTTATAGCTGCAACTCCCTCATTTTATCCTCCCTCCAAGAGTTAGCTGGGCAGTGCTTCAGATAAAGACTGTGAAATTTGATCACTGGAACTAAAATGGATGGCTTAGCTGCCTAATCTCCTCCATCCCGTTATCATCAGCTCCCAATCCCCTCCCCACGCCGTCTCCAAAATTGGGAAACAGCCCCAGACTTATGGGAATATGCTGCTGCCTTAAAGTAAACAGCTCTCACAGACTGTGTGGCCCCAGCCACAGCCACAGGTGGGCCCGGTGGGCGCCCCAAAGAGGGAACATTAACTTTTGGGGAGATTATGGCACGTTTGTCTGCGGGATCAGCTTCTTAAAGTCGGTGATAAGTGATTGTCTCCATAGCAAGAGTATCCGAAAGCATCTGCTGATATATTGCTAACCTGCATAATCTGGCTTTATCCCAGCAAATTGCCTCTGAGCCGAAATCCTGGCAGGAAAAGGAGGAGTTTGGCATGAGACAGGAGAGGGAAAGATCTCTGCTCACACACCAGTGCAGCACAAACAGGGGGAGCAGAGCTCTGAACGCTCCCCTGCCACGGGGATCAGCCTGGCTTTGGGGTTTGGCTTTGCTTTCCCCCACCAGAGACTATTTCTATATGCGAGTGAAGTTAATTTCATTTTGCAGGATTGGTTATCGATCCCTTCCCTGTGGGTGCACTGGAGGGGAGGGAGCGAGGCCAGATGTGTTTCCTTTGTGCTTCACCCAGAGCCTGGTACCCTCCTGCTGCTTCCAGAGCCAACTGCCCAGCCTGGAAATGCACCAGGATTTTGTACTCACTGCCTGAGTGGCATTCATGGAACTTCCTTTGCCACAATCCCTTCATCTGAAGAAAAAAAAAGTTTACTCCTGACATCCCATGTCCCTTTTTCATCCACAGATCCTACTCAGCCTCACAAAGGGGAAAATAATCCACATTTTGGTGATAACAGTAATAAAGTGCAACTAAAATCCTAGTTTAATATGAGGTGTTTATTCCATGCTGCAGGAGTATATAAACACGTGATATCCCAGATTTTGAATGTATTAGGTGCTGAAAATACTTTTAGAAAAACAAAATAACTGCTTTCTTTTCCAAATTGCTTCAAACTCTGTGAGAAAAGACAACAAATTGGGACACAAAGGAAATGGATTGGGTTAAGAATCTGAACCTCTGGAACTCCAGCAATACAGGTTTATGATTAGATTTTAACTGGACAAATTAATGATAAAGCATATTGATAAAGCATCCCCATGTACATTGTGTATTAATCCACTTTCCAACAGAAAAGAGCTGGTGCTCGTTAGGCCAGCCTGGATTATCTAGGATGTTATCAGTGGGGTTCTGCCAGTTTGGCACTGCTCTGGCAGCTCTGGGCTCCTGCCCCTGGCTGGGGATGGGTGGGAAAGGGGGGAATCTCCCAGCACAACTGGAATATTGTACCAAGGAAATCTCCCAGGCACAGCTGGAATATCGTAGGTGGGACTGGAGGCTTGGCTTTGGCCTTCACCTTGTGGCATCAGGATTGCTGTGAGTGAGGAAATGATGGCCTAATTGAATATATTATTGTTATACTTTATGCATTTCTTCTATCTCACTTCAAATCGAATGTGCTCTCTCCAAAAAGAGAAAGCTCCCGGCGCCTGCACTCCCCATCCCCCTCACCCGGCCAAGGACATATTTAAAACTTAAGGGCAAAAGTTCCATAAAACGCTGCCCAACCCTTTGCAAATTCCCTGCATAACTCTCACATGCGTCCTCCAACTTCAGTCCATCCCTACTCCAAAGTTGTAATTTGCCCTCCAGTCCTTTTCTGTCTGTCTCTCTCTCTTTTTACAATCTCTGAGATGGCAATTAGCTCAAGAGATGCACTTAGAGCTTCGCTTCAATTACCGATCCCCCCTCTCCGCTGCTCTATGCTAATTTAAACGTCCTTTTGCATGAACATCACTCCGAATTCTTTAAATGTTCCCTCTTTATCGCAGATTTGGCCCATCCTTTCCACCCATGTGTGTGGTAATCACAGTCCCAAAGGCGAACTGGGACGAGGTTTTGTTAAAGAAAATCGCCTGGGGCAGAATCAGGAAAGGTAAGGAAAAAAGAAAAATAGCAGCACTAGACCATTTCTGCAGATTTTAGGGTGTCTTTTTTCTCTCCACAGAGCTTCCAAAGAGGAGTAAACGTTGTCCTCTGCATGTTAGAGGTGCAGGAGCTGGGGCTGGGAGCAGAAAGTTCCATCTGACAGATCTGGACAGAGCCAGCGCTGGTGTGGAGCCACAGAGGTTTGGAGCATTTGCTGCTTGAGCCATCATTCCCTGTTTTATCCTGGATGGCGACATAAAGGGGTGATACAGCCGACCCAGAGGGGTCAGCACCTCCTGCAGGAGTGGATTTGGACCAAATCAGGTGGATTTGGTCTGGAATACACGCAGGGGATATCCTGAGTGAAATGCTTCTCCTGCTGTGAACCCCAACTGTTCTTTCTGCCTTTAGTTGAATTCTAAATTGAATCTAGAGTGCATCCCGGCCTCCCAAGGTGTCCCCTTGGCCTTCCACACAGAACAGATTTAAATAACACAGAAGAGAAATAACATGGGAGATTTAAATAACAGATTTAAATAGCACGGGAGAGGTTGAGGTGTCAGATATTGAGGTACCAAAGGCTCTGGAGCAGCACAAGATGCCCTGGAGCATTTGAAGGAAGCTCTGCCTGTGTCCATGCCAGCAGTTCTTCCTGGAAAATGCTGCTGGGCCTGATGGCTGCAAAGTTAAAAATTGAATATGACACTTTCCCACTCCTCAGACTCCAAATTCCTGCTGCTGTACATTAAAGCATCCCCCTCGTGAGGTTAAAGCAGCCCATAAAAGTGTGAAGCAAAAAGTCCAAACTTACATGGGGACTGTTCCATTTTCTCTGTGTGGCCATAATGGGGTTATTTATGGTACATGTAGGAAAGATTAAAGGTTTTCATAATAAAGGAAAGCGAGAGCTCGAGGACTGGGTGCCTCCTAACAGCACCAACTCTCGAGACAGGATAAATCACCCAAGCAACCATTAAAACTTCAAGAAGATTGCTTGTAAACCTCCAAGCCATGCCAATAAAGCATATTCCTTGCCAGGGAGCAGCCCAGATGGTGGAGCTCAGCAGTTTTCAGAGCTCGGGGCTCCTCACAGCTCAACCCTCCTGTCTTTGCCCTGGGAGGGCACAGTGCCAAGGCAGCACTATGGGATCGATGGGATCTTTCCATGTGGGATCACAGGGACAGCAGGCTGGGGAGGAGGGACCCCCCCAGGCAGAGCCCACCCCAGAGCTGGGCTCCATTTCTGCCCTCAGCATTTCTGCCCCCAACATTTCTGCCCTCAATATTTCTGTGCCCAACATTTCTGCCCTCGACAATTTTGCCCTCAACATTTCTGCCCTCAACACTTCTGCCCTCAACATTTCTGCCCTCAGCATTTCTGCCCTCAGCATTTCTGCCTCTCAACATTTCTACTCTCAGCATTTCTGCCCTCAACAATTCTGCCCCTGACATTTCTGCCCTCAGCATTTCTGCCCTCGACAATTCTGCCCTCAACATTTCTGCCCTCAGCATTTCTGCCCCTCAACATTTCTGCCCTTGACATTTCTGTCCTCGTTTTTCATCCTGCTTCTTCTTGGGGGTCTCCCATCATAACACAATCCCAGAGACATGTTTTTATGGGCTTCAGGAAGTCAGGAAAATATTCCAAGGCCCTTCCAGGTTCTGGTTCATTTGCGTTTTAAAAAGTCAAGCCTTCCAGTTCCTTCCACTCTGAAAGACCAAGTGGGAAGTGCAATAAATCACATTTTAAGCTTGTGTGTGGCACAGCATCGGGCAGGAATCCTTCCCGGAGTCCTACACCACAGAAAAGCCCCAAACCAAAGGTTTTTTATTGTTTCTCCTCATCTTTTTGGTGTTTGGTTGTCTGGTTGGGATTTGTTCAGTTGGTTTTGGGTCGTGTTGGTTTTTTTCTTCCCCATTTCTGTTCCAGGGAAACCCAACCCAGATTTCAAGGTGTGACCCTGCTTGCTCAGGTTGGACAGGGGAAAGTGCTGAGGAAGGTGATGAAGGAGTTAACCTGGCCCAGCACTGGCCCAAGGATAATTCCCAGAGATGGATCATGCCCGGCCCAAATTCTACAAGTGGATTTTCCTCATGTTTCATTTATTTTTTCAAGCCTTGCTCAAGAGAAGTAACCAGCTCCAATTTTCATGTTAATTCTTAAGCTTGATTTAAGAGTTAGAAGTAGATTTATGAAGAGTCTTAATTCTGCAGGCTGCAGGCTCCCCATGGGGGTGTTCAGGGATTTTCTGGGGAATTCTGGTAACAGACTCAATTCCCACAACAACAGCTTGACTCTTACTGGGGGATTTCTGCTGTTGTTACACAATAAATCACAATCCCTATAATAAAAATAAGGGAAATCTACCAATATTCAAACCATTGATAGTTAAGCAATTGTTCAGATTTTGGAAAGCTTTTTTTTTTTTCCCCAGACAATACAAGAAAGTCTTTCTGGGATAGAAATAAAGTAAATATCTCATAAATACATTACCATTGGTCACCTGTGTAAATCAATGGGAGTGTGAGAATGACAATCAAGTGCATTGTCATTCTGTTTTTTTCATAGAATTCTAAATCTAAATCTAAATCTAAATCAATGAATTATAATTCTAAAGCTGTGCAGGAGGAATTGCCTTATTCAGTTGAAATCCACAGATCTTTGTTCAAAGACTCTGGTCCAAACTGGGATTTAACAACAGGAGGAGATGGATCCAAAGCTCCTGTCCATAAAAACCAGCCTGGGAGTGCCCAAAACAACCTTCAGATATCTCATTTACCACGGGCCTGCCTTTAAATTAATAAATATTCCAGTCCCCTGAATGAAGGAATGAAGGAAAATTTAGAGGAGCTGGAAAAACATCTCTAAAATTTAGGTGATAACATCATCAAGCCCAAATCCTGCACCTTTCTGGGGAGGAAAAATGAGGAAATAGCAGTGTCCAAACTCTCACAGGTGCCTCGGGTAGCAGCCACCAGCACTGGGATGGGCCCAGGGATGTGGGGGGCACTGGGAATTTGCTTCCCAAGGAGTTGGAGCTGAGTGGGAGCAGAGTGGTGGTGGGGAAGGGGGAGATGTGTCTGGGAAACCCCAGAAATTCCACCCTGGTGCTCCTCCATGTCTTGCACTGCTCCAGGAAAACACTTGGCACCTGAGTGGGGAGAGAGTTTCCTGTCTGGAGGCACCAAATTGTATCTCATGGATGGCCAAAGTGCATTTTCTTTGTCTGGGGGAAGGTCAAAAGCACTGAAGCACCAGAGCTGCAGCCAGACCAAAGCAGTAGAAGTGAATTGGGAGCATAAAACAACCTGGCAAATATGAGGCAAGTCCATGAAAATCTCATTCCTATTTATTTCTGCTCCCTTACTCCCCAGATATTTGTGTGTTGCCAGCACAGTGTCAGTATCTGATTATTTTTTTTTAAGTTCCCTCCTGAATTCACCATCCAGAATCCTCCCAGAAACGCCCACGAGATTTGAAGTTTAGCCTGGAAATCTTTCAAAGGACCCCAAAGATGACTGTGCCGGCTCTCCTATTGCATTTCCATTTTATGGCATCTTTTTATATTCCTGCAGTAGCCTTTTCTGAATAAAAATGAGACAGCCTCTTAAGAGGCCTTTTTATTATTTGCATTTGGCAAAAACAGCCTTAATGAGCTGTTAAGAGTCATTCCCCAGCCCTATTGTTGGCGATGCATGGGAGCCTGTAAAGTGCTGAAAAGCCAAAAGACAATTTATGATCCCTGATGCCATCCCTTCCTGAGACAATCCCACAGAAAGGAAGATTTCTGGGGAGTAGGAAGTCCCATTACTTGAGTGCCCGAGTAACTTTTACTGGAGTCATAACTGTGGAATTCGCTGTTTTCATTTCAGAGCTGCTGCCCCCAGCCCGTGTCCCCCCGGGAGAGGAGCGATGTCACCTCCTGTGCCCGATGTCACCTCCTGTGCTCAGAGCTGCTTCTGATGAGAGCACGGAGATGACTCAGGGAAAACTCCCCATTCATCCCCGGGATGGAATAAATTCCAATTCCAGTAATAAATCCCCATTCATTCCTGGAATGGAATAAATTCCAATTCCAATAATAAATCCCCATTCATCCTCAGAACGGAATAAATTCCAATTCCCATAATAAATCCCCATTCATGCCCGGGATGGAAGAAATAGCACCAAACTCCAAGCAGGCACCAATCAATTTATGAAATTCGTGGTTTTGTGCCCAGCCCTGCTCACATCAGCCCGGTGCTCACGCTCTGCGAAGTGCAAACAACTCGAAAATAGTTGGTGAACTCTTAGTTGAATGCCCAGCACCCAGCCGTTTTAACCCTTTATTTCTACCTCCTGTTGTCTTTTTATTAATATTTTTCCGGTTTTTTAAAACATTTTTAGGAAAGTGAACCTCGTTTTTCACACATAGAAAACACCGAACGACCCTCCCAGCCTTGTTTTCCAGTCAAAATTTCAGTTTTAACTGTGAGCTTTGCCTAATTATCATCCCCCAGCTGAGAGCTGTAATGATTTATGAGCAGCTTTACACGGGAATGGACCGGCCCCGTTCTCCCTGCTTGGGGTAAATCTGTATAAAAAGTCCCGGGTGAAACTTTGGGGGTTCTTGGCATCACCTGGGGGGTCCAGCCTGAGCTGAGCATCCCAGTGCCCACCCCGGGCCTGGCAGCTCCTCGGGAGGAGGCAGAGCAGGGAGCAGACCCTGCTCATTTCTCCATATTTATATTTATTTTTGTATATATTTATATATTTACATATATTTACATTTTTACAGTCTAATATTTATATTTTTATAAATATATGTTTATAAATACAAAACTGTATCTATATTTATTTATATTTATGTTTATTTATAAGTATCTTTATGTTACTATGTTTATATATTTATGTTTATTATTGCGGTGATGTTTGTGTTTCTTTATAATTATATGTATCATTAGATTCATATTTGTAATTTTCTATATTTATATATTTATATATAGATACATGTGTACATTTATATAAAAATATATACATATACTTATATATTTATAAATACAACATATATTTATAAAATATATATTTATAAAATATATTTATATAAAAATATGTATATTTTTATGATTGTGTTTCTTTATAACTATATTTATAATTGTATTTTTAACTTACTTATATTAATATATTTATATATTTATATTTATTATGTATTGTTTTATTATAATATTTATATTTATATAGATATTCAAGCTCCCCGCGGAGGAAACACCCCAACCCGAGTCTGAGGCTGTGTCAGGGAGGGAGCAGGAGCGTGTTCCTGATGTCCATGTGATAACCCGCCGCACAAAAGGCGCTTTGGCAGCGCGGGCGGATTAACCCACAAGAACGGAGCCATTCTTTTCTCGGGCCGTTATTAGCATATTTCTCATCAATCCCGCACTTAACAGCTCCTGCATGGCAGGAAGTGCGATTTAACCTCCTGTTCCAACCTAACCAGATTATCGGGGCGGTTCTGTCACGTTCCGTTCACAGAGTCCCTCCCGTGCCCAAATATTCAACCCGAATTTATTGGGAATATTGGAATTTTCGGCTGGGTTTGTCTCCAAGGCTGCGCCGAGGGTGTAAAATGCTGACAGATAATTGGTGTAATTATGAAATTCTGCCAGTTTCTGGTGGACATGGGGCTTTAACCACCAAAACGCACAAAGTTTAAAGCTCATTTTAGAAGTTAAAGTTCTTTGAAATAGATGAACATCACCTGAATTTTGAGGCACAGCCAGATGAAACTACTTTTTCTTTTATCTGGATCTAAAACTGAGCCAGAGGACATTCTACTGCCATAAAACTTATTTTTCAGTAAATTCAGTGAATTGGAAAACGACAGAAATACAGTTTGGAATAAAAATTTAAAGTAGGTGACATTATGGGAGATTGTATTTCTATTTTTAAAAATTCCCTGCTACTAATAGTTTCCTTTTTAATTTTTTTTCCTAAAGAGTTTGTGGATTGCAAAGTGGGTACCAGGAGTGTTTTCATTATTTGAAGGATGAAGCATTAATTAATAAAATATAATGTAAAAGAAAAAAAAACCCTTGTAATTGCTGAATTTATTTTAGCAGAGAGTCACAGCAGCATCTTGCAGCAACTGGTTTGTTCTGTTACAAAACAATCTTCCAAAATAAATAAAGGCACCTCCTTTTCCATCTTCTGGAAAACCAGGGGTTTACCTCTGTGTAACAGAAAGGAATAAATAAAGAAACTCATTAAATTCGGCCATTTAGCTTAACAATGCAGCTGTTTTGCTGTTTGGCTGGAGCGTTGCATGCAGCAGGTTTCGTGCAGCAGCACAAAAGAGACACTTTGGATTTTTTCCCCCTCTTCCCAAGACCCATCAGCACAGCCCCGACCCTCACATTGTTTTTAAGCCAAAGGAAAAAATCTCCAAGTGAACGGTGACAATGAGTTTTCATGCCCGAGATTAAAATTAACAAATCAGGAAAAATTTAAAAAGTCAAGATGATTCAAAATTCAATTTTTTTCCCTTCCTCTATGCTGCTGCTTCATAGAAAGTTTTAAAACCCTTTTGTTTGTGCATCTTCAGACTGCAAAGTTAATTTAAGGGGGCACTGCCAAGGTTAGCGAGCTCAGAATTTGATTTGCCTGGCTGTGCATGTTCCCTAATCATGGCTTGGAAAGTCTGCATAGCTGCACATCTTTTTATCTTGAGGGAGAAAATAAAAAAATTCTTCCAGGGAAATATATCAAAGCTGCAGGTCTGACTTCACGGGCAATCCTGCAAAATCCGCCCAGCGTTTGTGCAGAATCGAGGGAAAATATTTTTTGAATAAGAACCAACTTTGTTTGTAAAGTTCCCAAAGGGATGAGTGTGGTTGAAAAAGGAAAAGGTGATTGAGGAGGAGGAGGGTTCTGGAAGTGGGAGCGCAACTGAAATGTAAAAAAAAAACCAACACGGTATTTGTCAGTGGCTTAGGGGACACTTTTTATTATTCAAATAACTTCTGAACAGCAGCCTCAAAGTGATTTTCTTCCTTTTGCTCTGAGGAGATCACTCATTTACTCATGACTTAAGAGTTATGCTCAAACCCCACAGAATTATTCCTTCAAGACAGAACGTGGAGCACCTGAGCTGGATTTCCTGTGCTCCTTACAGCTCCTGGGGGATTTTCCCTGGGATTTTCCCTCGGGGTGTGCGGGTCTGAGCTGGCTCCAGCAGGATCCATCCCCCCTTTTCCCTGGAGAGAGCTCAGGTGAGCTGCAGCTCTGCTGGGAGCTGTCCAGCAAGGGCTGCACCAGCAGCAGCACACCCCGGGATGTTCTGAAAGCCCCCAAACCCTGTTTGCCTGCTTTGCACTAGGAAAAATCCAACAAAAATCGGGGACTGGGCGTTTTCATCCTCTGGGAATTGTGCAGAGCCACAGCAGCTGCTGCTGCAGGGAAGGGAGGGATGAGTGTCCCTTGAGGAGCACAAAGTCACCCAGGGCCACAGCCCTGGTCCCTGCAGACCAGCCCTGGCTGCACTGAGGGGTCTGTGCCACCCAAAATCACACCTGAGAGGGAAGGGTGACCTGGACAGGGGTCTGTCCCACCCAGGGTCAGCTGCACAGGGGGTCTGTCACACCCAAAATCACATCTGACTTGGAAGGGTCACCTGAACAGGGGGGTTTGTCACACCCAAAATCACGTGAGAGGGAAGGGTCACATGCCTAGGTGTCTGTCCCACCCAAAATCAGGTGAGAGGGAAGGGTCACATGCACAGGGGGGGTCTGTCCCACCCAAAATCTCACCTTAGAGGAAAAGGTCACCTGAACAGGGGGGTTTGTCACACCCAAAATCACCTGAGAGGGAAGGGTCACATGCCCAGGGGTCTGTCACACCCAAAATCACATGACAGGGA
>JBBMKD010000067.1:13459828-13479752 GCA_037834095.1 Argya squamiceps
CCCTGTCCCCTGGCAGTGTGTGACAGTCCCTGTCCTTGGCAGGGTGTGACAGTCCCCGTCCCTGGCAGGGTGTGACAGTCCCTGTTCCCTGGCAGCGTGTGACAGTCCCTGTCCCCTGGCAGGGTGTGACAGTCCCTGTCCCCCTGGCAGCGTGTGACAGTCCCTGTCCCTGGCAGGGTGTGACAGTCCCTGTCCCCTGGCAGGGTGTGACAGTCCCTGTCCCCCTGGCAGGACACCCTCTCCCCCAGCAGCAGCAGCAGCTCCAGTCAGCCCTCGGTGCTTTCCTTTACTTTTACATGCCTTTAAACGCCGTGAGAAGCATTTCTGTCATTTATTGCTGCTCAATAAAGTTTTATCTCGTGGAAGCCATGATTTATTTACTCCATCTCGCAGCACCAGACCTGTGCTGTGTGTCCACACTGTAACTCCTTTACCAGATTCATAAAACGTGTTAACAATTCATTTAAAATTCATCCACGAGGCAGGCCCCGCTCCCTGCCAGGGCAGGACACAGCAGCACATGTGTCCTGGCCTGTAGCCCTGGTTTGTGCCTGAGGTGTTTTGGTTTTTCTGAAATTCTTTTCCCAGGGAATTTTCTGTAAACAGGAGAAATGTTTTTGTAACTGTACCTTTGTTTTTCATTCCTTTCCCTAGGAGGGGCTTCTTCTTGATGTCCCTCTGCTCTGACCAATGTGAGTGAAGAGGTTTGTCTTTGTGTCACCAATCCAACTGGTCTGTGTAGAATAGTATAAAAGGGAGACACATCCCAAAAATAAAAGAGTCATTTTCAGCCTTCTGAATCTCAGAGTCTGTGTCATTGTGGTGTAAAACAGCATCACTGGTGTGTGGCACTCATGTCAGGGTGTGCACTTCTGGGCCTGATATTTCTGGGGCTGAGAGATTTTAGCCTGCTGGCAGCTGCTAACTTTCTCCCAAGGAAAAATTTCTCAAAAAAGTTTCTTCTCAAAACAATCCTGGCGAAGAACTCTCCTTTCTCAGAACAATCTCTCTCCAGGTGGTGTTTTGCTGTTTCTCTGGTTTAACCCATGGGATCAGAGAGGTGTTGCTCCTATTTACCAACCATGTTAAGTCTGTATGGGAACTCCTTATAAAAGGTAGCAAGAATTAGACAATAAAAGCCTTTTTTCTGTGTTCTTTGCCTTCTGAAGTATTTGGAATCTTTTGATCTTTCTTTTGTCTCCTACAGTGGCGTGCTCTGAGCTCTCTGTGACTTCTCCCCTGTCCAGCCACTCAAACAACATCTCCACGTTTCCCAGTTATCAGGGTTTTGCTCATTTTCCTCCTCAGCCACCAGATTGTAAGAGTGGCGAGTTTAGAGAGTGGCTGGTCAGGAGTTTATCTGCAGCCTTTCAGTTTCTGCACTCCCTGTTTCACAGGGCTTTCACCTGCCCTGACAGGAGGCAGGTTTTGCTGCTCTGACTGTGGGTTAGGGAGCAGAAAAGTGAGGTGAGAATCAAAAATGAGGACTTTTATCTCTCTGTTCCTCTGTGGGAGGATCATCTTTGCCTGTAGCTCTTCCAGCAGTCCCTCAGAAATGGCTGTGGAGTACCCCTGGTTATTCCCTTTGTGTTTTGGTGTTACTGCACTGCACCTGCTCACACCTCTGCTCTTTTCACTCCCCAGCACCAAAGGACCCTGGCTCTGAGCCATGAACATCCCAGCCCAAGACTCCCCACTCTGAACCTTGGCCAGGCAAAGGAGATTCTGGGAACACCTCAGGCTTCCTCCTCCTCCTCTGCTATCTCCTGGTATTTATTTGCATAATTCCCAGCCTAAGGAGATGGGGCTGTCTCTGCAGTTTGCTTCTTCCCTTCCACCCCAGTTCTGACTGGGGGACACAATCTGGAGTTTGTGAATTCCAGGGGATAAATTATCGGCATTTCTGCGCTGCCCTAAACAGGAACACTAAAATTTTGGGGTGTGGAGAGGTCCCAGGGGTATGCTCCAGGCACCAAGTGCCCTTCAGAGGAGCCCCCAGCTGGGTGTGCATTCCTCAGCACGTTGCTACACACACTTGTGCAATATTTGGCTTATTTGTGCAAGATAATTAATGAAACACATCTCATTGGCACCAGCATCCCCAGGGACCCCAAAGCAAACGGGGGCCTTTGAGGCCTGAGAGGGCCTTAAAGCAGAAAACATTTACCACGAGTTTATTAAACCAAGCTTCAGTGGTAATAAAATAGCAGCCTGTAGACAGGCCCTTATCTTGAAAAGCTGGCACTGGTCTCTGAGAAAAACACAGCCACAATTTCCAGTGTCCAGAGCAGCTCTCAGTCCCTCATTCACCTGCCACCAAGAGCCCCAGGTTTGGGGGTGAGATGTCACCCCACAGGGTGGGATGTCCCCTCCTGAGGCAGCTGCTCTGCAGGACCAGCCCTGAGGTTGCTGGGCTCCCAGGGCTCCTGTCCATGGGCAGTTCTGACACACCTGAGGGGATGTCACCCTTGGGACCCCTCCCGTGTCCCTCCTGTCCCCACAGCCACCAATCTGTGCTGGAAGGATTTGAGGGACACTGCCCCAGAGTCTGAGCTGGGGGTGGTGGCAATGCCCACTCTGCCCCTCCACCTGCAGCTCTGGGATCTCCCTGTGCTGTCCCAACCCCACAAACCACTGCGGGGTGTTTGCACATCCCTCAGGCTGCCCCATTGTATGGTAAACGGGGCTGGAGCCTCTCCTGAGCGGCTGAACAAAAGCCCAATTGTCTGAGGGTGTCACATCCCCCACGTGCTCTGCCCAGGACCTGCACTTGGAGCATCAGAGTGCACTGAGTTCACGGGAGAACTCTTTGCTGCTATTTCTCTTTGGGGTTTTAATGGCATTTCTGCAGGTGCACAGCTTAAAAAGGGCATTTTTTTTTTCTCAGTCTACAGAATTTGGCCAAATTTCAGCTGGAGCAGGAGCCATTCACAGCAATCTGAAGTTTAATTTTTAACTGTGATCTCCAAATTTTGTGTCGCATTACAGATTTGTGCTGATCACTGAAAAATTGCTCGGTTTTATTCAATAATGATGTGTTTGAGTATCTTTCTTTTAAATATGTTTTATAGGTGGGGGCAGTTTGTGCAGCCCAGCCTGTGCTAAATCAAACCCAAGGCAGCTGAGGATGTGTGCAGCTATTCATAAGTTAATTTTAGTGCAAATGCTGTCTTAGCTAATAAACAATTATGTTTAATTGCAAAATTGAGCAATTATGTGCCAGGCAGCATAATCCCCATCCTGATAACTACTCAAAAAACCCAAAATCTCTGGATTATGGCCATGGCCTCAAGGGCTCAGAGCACTCCTGCCCCATCACACCTTTCCCAGTCTCCATCCCTGGATTTTTGGGTGTGTTTTTAAGCTGGATCAGTTCCCTGGACTGGGTGACAGATTTTCTTCAGCACAGGATGGATTTTGGTGCATGGAGGAGTCAACGTGGAGGAAATCTTGGATTTCTGGAAAGCACAGTTGTGTCCAACCCCAGGACACCCAGATTCCTGATAACAGCAATCTGCAGCTGATGCCTGTTCCCATGGGAGAATCCCTTCCCAGCAGGGCTCTGCACAGGGTTCATTCTCTGTCTCCCAAATTCCTGCAGGGCTGAGGCTTATTTGGACATCAAACAAGGCCCAGTTGGAGTCTACCTACACAGAATTGTCCCCCTAATATAACTCAGCTGTGTGTGTATTTCACTGCAAAGAAAATACAGCCAGGGCTTGCACCAGGGTCCCTCATCAGAGGCCATGACATCAGTGCTAAATGCTCGTCTGACTTCTCTGTGTTAACACAGGGCAGCAGCCTGAATAAATGCAAATTTATTCAGGATCATCTGAAATATTTGGAGTTACAAGCACAGGGGATCTGAGTCAAGCCACTTGTCCTAGTTTCTGTCACCCAAACACTAACCCTCTATAAATCATTAATTTCCAGACTGTTTATTATCCAGGGGAAGTAACAAAACAGGAGGATCACATAACACATCCTAAGAATGCCTTGTTCATTTTAAGAGCAAATAAAACTAAATAGCACCAAGTTGTTACTGATGCAGCCTACGAGGCCCAGCAGAACACAAAAAGGGGCCTTAATCAGACAGAGGCCACAAAATAAACAGGGGGGGAAAAAAAGAAGGGGGAAAAAGGGGTTTGGACAGGAGTGAGCACACGTAGACGTCTTCACACAGATATTCTTTGTTTGCTGTCCCAGGGAAATTGCCTCTGCTCATTCTGTGGTGAGGGGTTTTGGGGCAGCAATGGTTTCCACAGCTGCTGCTGCTGCCCTCAGCCTCCTTTCTCACAGGAAAAATTTAACACCTATCCCCAGGCAGAGAGCAGGGCAGAGCCTCAGCTTCAAAAAAATAATCATCACAATTAATGACTGCGTGGAGAAAGCAAACTCCTGGTGTTTGGTTAGCAGGGCCTGGCCCTGATGGGTTTGGCATGTGGCACCAGGAGCTGCCTGGGACAGGGCAGGGACATCAATTCCCAGCTGAGGATGAGGAGGGACAGAGGGAAGGGACATGAATTCCCAGCTGAGGATGAGCAGAGGAAAGGGACATCAATTCCTAGCCGAGGATGAGGAGGAGCAGACAGAAGGGATGTTAATTCCCAGCTGAGGATGAAGAGGAGCAGAGGGAAGGGATGTTAATTCCCAGCTAAAGACGAAGAGGAGCAGAAGAGACATTAATTCCCAGCTGAGGATGAGGAGGGACAGAGGGAAGGGACATGAATTCCCAGCTGAGGATGAGGAGGAGCAGAGAGAAGGGATGTTAATTCCCAGCTGAGGATAAGGAGGAACAGAGGGAAGGGACGTGAATTCCCAGCTGAGGATGAGGAAGAACAGAGGGATGGGACATTGATTCCCATCTGAGGATGAGGAAGAACAGAGGGAAGGGATATTAGTACCCAGCAGAGGATGAAGAAGAGCAGAGGGATGTTTATCTGAGCTCTGACTTCTCTGCATTTCACCCTCCTGAGCAGCTCCAGGGGTGCAGAGATGATGCTCCACCACCCACCCCCTGCCCATGCACACAGATCCCACCTTGCTCCAAAAATGTCAGCACAGAGGTGGGAGCAGGAACAAGAAAACCAGATAAACAAGGTGGGAATTGTGATTTATTTAGTGGCCTCTCAATGGATAGTGCTGACAGCTGGGAAATGCAGCTCTCCTGGCAGCTCTGCTAATACAGCACAGCCAGGCTCTGAGCTGCTCAGTCCTGCTCAACCTCCCCAGCCTGACTTTGTGTCAATTTAGCTTAAATGCCTTCCAACTCCCCCCAGTAAAGAAGTCCTTTTCTGGGCAATATCTCAGAGTTTATATTGAGCTGGGTGTTCTGCTGGTCACACTTGTCAGGAAGGTATTGTGCTCCTAAAAGTGATGTTAGCAAAACTGGAATCCAGGCCTCACACGTTATTCTGCACCATATGTTATTTATTTTAATCTTTGAAGGTCCCAAAATACTCTATATTTACAGCTGCCCTTTAAAGTTATTGTTAGTTACAAAATATTAAAAACACAGTTTCATCTATAAAATGTATAATTAAATTAATCTTTACCATACTTTTTTTTAACCTCACACAGGAAGCATTTGAGTCTGATGAATACCATGGACATATAATTAGTACTTTTTACCATAAACTAGATTATAATTTACACTGTCCACCCTGGCTCCAAAAATCCTTGCAGATTTTAATTCAATTGCTGCCCTTTATCTGGATGAAAGCATTCGAATTCAATTACTGGTTTGATTATTCAGGGTGGGTTTGTGCCTTTGTATGGGTCAGATGTGGTGGCAGTTTTAAACACAGGTTTAGTGGAAGCCTCAAATTAGGCACTTGCATCTATATTTAGGCAACTGGCAGAGTTTAAATGCTGAACATCTGATTTTTCCAGCTGAGGTTGGCCTAAGTTGGGCTTTAATGGGAGTCAAGGTTGATGATTGAATGAGGAAAGTGAAGGGACTCTAATCCTGAGGTGTGCCTGAATTCCAGTGGGAATTGGGCACCTGCAATGCTCAGACTCTTTTGAAATCCCCCTTCCCTGCCTGACTGTACCTTCAGTGCCCAAATCCCTTCCAAAACCTGGCAGGACACTTCGAGGGAGTGTTCACCAGCAAACCAAATAAAATCTCCTATAAAATTCTCTGTGACTTGTCTTTCCCATGCCAGAGAAATTTCAGATATTCTCAGCACCAAGACACCCCTTGAGGCAGAGCTGCCCTTTTGTATTTTAGCTGAAGAGGAGTTAGATGTGGTTGGAGTTTAAAGACATTTCAGACAGGGGTTGGGATGAGCCAGGATCTCCTGGTTTGGGGTGTTTAAAGACATTTCAGACAGGGGTTGGGATGAGCCAGGATCTCCTGGTTTGGGGTGTCTCTCCCAGATGGAGCTGCCTGGGGTTGCTCCTGCAGAGCCAGGCCATTTATCCTGCTCCTCCAGAGCCAGGCCTGTGTTTATAGCAGCTTGTTTAGCTTAGTCCTAATGCACATCCGAGGACCCACCTCTCACACACATCCCAAGACATGTTTATGAAAATTCTTTATAAGCAAAATATTTTACTTGCATGGAGCGAGTTCAGACCCAGAACAGCCTCAGCACCACAGGCTGGTTCAATCCTCTCCCTGAGCATCTCTGATTTAAGAATTCAGCCTCCAGCCCACCCACATCACCACAGTAAGACACAGGAAGACGTGGCCAGTCCTGTGCTGGCTTTGCTGTAATTATCAGTCAGGAGATGAAACACCACCAGTGTGACCAAAGGTGAGTGGTCAGCTGGGGAGGAGCAGCTGGGATGTGGACCCAGGTTTGGGTTTAATTCTTTAAACATGTCTTTAGAGCAGGTAGTACCTCCCTTTACAAAGTGTATTCCTGAGCTGTGACCCTCCTCTGTCACTGTTCATCCACTGGGCTCCAGTCAATGGCAGCATTGAGCTGCCTGAGCATCACCAACACCTCGATCTCAGGGAGATCCTGGGCTCTTCCAGAGCCACTGACTCTGCTTGTGGGTGCTCAGCGCTTCTGAAAATCTGACAAGAGGCTGTTAAACATGAAACAATAGCCCGACTCCAGCAGGAAGTGAAATCATTTCAAATTTGCAGAGAGGCAGATAAAAAGGGGACGTGACATTTGGGAGATATTTTATTATATTGGACAGCAACTTCATAGAGAGTGCTTTCTCAGGGAAGAGATTTATTGGACTGTGGGACTCATGGCCACCCAGACAAGGATTTTAGGAGTTTCATGCACACGCTGGATGACAGCACCACCTTTGTTTAGCTGCTGTTGGCAATGGCATTTCTGCAAGGCTGGTTTAACCTCGGGCTGCAGAGCCCGAGCTATATTCTGAATCTCAGCCCAAAGCAGAACCAAATGTGTGGCTGATTATCCTGCTGCTCTTTGACACCACCTTTCCTCAGCATCAAATGATGTCCAGTATCAAAACTCGTTACTGGATGAGACAGGCACCTTTCCCTCCTCCTGGTTCAGTTATTTCTGTCCCACACGCTCATTTCTGTTGTCCTAAAATCCAGTTTTGCTGCTCATACCCTGCAGGAAAAGTGGAATATCCCTCAGAGAGGTTCTGCCTCTAAAAGATAGAGGGGATGAGCTGTAAAGCCCAGCAATAAGCAGCAGCTCAGGAAAGTTTGTGTTGCATTTTATCTTTTTCTTGCCAGGGTTGGGATTAAATGTGTGAGATGGTGTTCCTTGTTTGGATTCACATATTTATTAATTCTTATTTATATTTTAGTCTTACAAACCATGAGTTTTACAGCACTTTAAGCTAACAAACTAAAAATTGAGCCATACTTTTTCTCTACAAGGCCTTTTAAGGATAAATTGTCCAGTTAAGAAATGACACCTGAATTATTTTTACTTTTAACTCAATAACCAACCACCTGTGGCTCTCAATGTGGATTCTTCTATCCCATTACAAAATACTACTTAGATTCATGAAGAAGAAGGTGAAAAAGAATGACTTAGCCTTTGCCCTAAAACTTTCTCCTTGCTATATATATATATTACTATATTCTAAACCCTCATAAGTTTTCTACTATGTGATATCACACACTTCTATTCAAACTCCACACCCATAATCCCAGTTCTATCATTTAATTTTGGAAGTTTTCTACAGAGCTTCAGGTCAGTGCAGTGTTTGCCTGGGGGTCAGTGCCTGTCAGCACAGAAAGGCTGAAATTCTCAGTGCCCAGGGTTCCAACACGTTTCCCTCCCTGGATGCTGGTTTGTACCCACGCCAAACCCACACACTCCTGATCCCGCCTGCCCCAATTCCCTGGCTGTGCTGGGAATGAGCCAAGCTCTGGAGGAGGATCTGGGAGAAGGTGCTGTTCTCTGGCTGTGGAACAGCAGCAGAGCTGTGTCACCAGAGGACACGAAAGAGCCCCACTCACACTGTCCAGTGGTGCAAGCAGAAAGAAGGAAGGGTTTTTTTGGGATTAGGGTTTAAATAAGTGTTTGGAACTTGATCAGCAATTGGGCCATGAGGTTGACACCTCTCTGGCCCCACTGGTCAGGTTAGAAGTCCATCCATTTGTCCTTCCCCCAGGAAAAAATGCATGTTTTTCAAAACATCACTCTTTGTTTATGTTACATGCGTGAGAACCCAAATCCAGAAATGCAAAACATCAGAAAGCTGAAAAAATCAGGGTGACAGAGCTGGACATCCCACTGCTCAGGAGTCAGAGAGACCGAGGAGGTGAATTCATGGGTTTCTCTGTCCTTTCCCTCCTGTACTGCAGTGACATTCCCTGGCCAGGTTTGGAGCCCCAGGGAGCAAATCCACTGCAGGGGAGGCTGCACCAAGGAAACACTGGGTTTCTTGTCCCAAGAGCCACACACAGCCCTTGGGACAGGAAACCCAGGGTCTGTGCAGTGACAGGATCAAGCCTTGCCTTGTTACACGAAATTTCAAGACCTTACCAAGTTCTTCATCTACACCAACCCCAATTTTGGTGTCACTGCTTAACTCTGCAGACACATCAGTTGGAAAATCTGCTTTAACCTTGGGGAGCACACACAGAACTTCAGTGCAAAGCAAAGAGCAGCAGAGGGGTTTAGAGGATTTTAAGAGAATTGTGCTGTGCTGTACAATCCACGGGGAGGTAAATCCAGATCCAGCCTGGCCCAGGAAACATCTCAGGTCCTGGTTTGTGCCCCAGCAGAATTCCTGGTGCTGCAGCAGCTCCATTCACACAGGCAGGGGCTGAAATAAGCCCGGCCTGGCCATGCCCAGCTCTGGGAGCTGCAGGGGCAAACCCTGCCTGCTCTGAGCTCAGTTTGCTGTGAGCACCACTCTGTCAGGGCTGTAACAGCAGAGGCAGACAGAGCTGGAGGGGGAAATCCCCGCGGTTGATATTTACACCACGCACCCAGCAGCCTCCCCCCTCCTCCGGAAGAGTTCCAGAATGCATTAATTGAGCTTCGGGGTGGCTGATAATGACATAATTGCAGACTAATTTCCCCTTTCCTAGAGGTGAAGTTGCCCTGGTGGCAAAAAAAAATGACCCGCGGAGCCTTTTCAAAAGCAGAAATGCTCCTGCACAAACCAGAGCTGCTGCTGCTGCTGGCTCAGAGGCTGATCCTGGGTGGGCAGGGATGGGGCTGGTGGGCTCCAGGGTCCCCATCTCCCTGGAGGGACCCAAATGTACCTTTTGTGGGCTCAGGAAATGACCCAGCTGAGCCTGCAACCGGGTTATTGGTGGTTTTGGTGGGGGAGTTGGGGGTTTTGTGAGTTTGGTGGGGTTATTTGGTTGGGTTTTTTTCGGTTGGTTGATTTTTTGGGTTTTTTGCTTTGTTTTTTGTGTGTTTTGTTTTGTTTGTTTTGGTTTTTTGTGGGGTTTTTTTGTGTGCTTTTTTGTGGTTTGTTTTGTTTTGTTTTTGTTGTTGTTGTTGTTTTTTACTGTGTTATTTTTCAGCCAGTGCAGCACAAAAAAGAACAAAAGCGAGGTGGGAACCACGGGCTGCTTTAGCCATGATGCTGTTCATGCTGATATTCAGGTGTCACCCAGCTAAAGTGGGAGGTTTTGACTCTGTGGGCTCAAACCCCTGCCCAAGGCCTCGCTGCCACCATCCCCCCTGTGCCCATTGCTGCCTGGGAGCAGAATTTGGCTCATCCCAACCTGGACATTCCCACCAGGGTTCCTGGCTGGGCCTCGATTTCACCCAAATTCGGGCTCCTCAGCCTCGATTTCATCCAAAATTCGGGCTACTCAGTCTTGATTTCACACAAATTCAGGCTCCTCAGCCTCGGGTTCAGCCTAACTTTGGGCTCCTCAGCCTCAGTTTCACCCAAATTTGGGCTCCTCACCCTGGATTTCACACAAATTCAGGCTCCTCAGCCTTGATTTCAGCCAAATTTCGGGCTCCTCAGCCTCAGTTTCACCCAAATTCAGGCTCCTCAGCCTCAATTTCAACCAAATTCAGGCTCCTCAGTCTCAGGTTCAGCCAAAATTCAGGCTCTTCAGCCTGGATTTTACCCAAAATTCAGGGTCCTCAGCCTCAATTTCAGCCAAAATTCTGGCTACTCAGCCTCAATTTCAGCCAAATTCAGGTTCCTCAGTCTCGGGATCAGCCAAATTCAGGCTCCTCAGCCTCAATTTCAACCAAATTCAGGCTCCTCAGCCTCAATTTCACACAAATTAAGGCTCCTCAGGCTCAGGCAATAACATTATGCCACTGTAGGGAGGATAAATATTCCAGCATTTCTTGAGATTACCTCATCTGCTCTCTGAAAGCCTGAGTGCTTCTCAATCTTTTGCTTTTCCCCCCACAAAAATAATAAAAAAAAAATTTCTCAGCCGTTTTAAAACTTGTGGCTTCAGACTCCCAAAACAACCTGGAAAGGTTTGTGTAGGAAACAAGTCTGCAAATGTATTTAGTGTATGGAAAATGATTTTCTGAAGAACATACAAGATGTTCTATTTCACCTCATTCTCCGTATTGATTTCTGTGGCATCATCTTCTTCCTTCCCTTTTTTCATCTTTTAATGCATTTCTATTTCTTCCCAACACACAAAACTCCTCAGCTCTTTTACAAAACAGAACAAAGAAGTTTTCCTTCCCAATCAGTAATTTCGTTTTCTTTTGTAATTGTAAAAAAGAAACTCCCGAAAAATCGATACATTGCTGCCAAGTCGTACACAACCGGGAATGGAGCAAGCTTAGTAAATAAAGGAAATTGCGATTTTTTTCCTCTCTTTGGTCACCTTTTAGCACACTCAAGGTGACTGCCAATCTCTTTGGTGCTCCCCAGTTACTCTCCTCCCTGAAAATTTCCGAGTTAATCTCGGAGATGAAAAGAAAAGTTTGAAAAGAATCGTTCTGGGAGCCCAAATTCTTGATGTCCCGAATGACAACCCCCACCCCGACGTGGCTCCTCGGGGTAACCTGAGCCCCCCCAATTAACCAGCGCCGAGATAAAGATTGCTCATGCTAAAGATGTCACATTACACCGCCCTCAGAAATCGGAAAATCGCAGCTCCCCCTCGGCTGGATCAATAGTTTCAATGTATATCAATATTTGGGGACGATTTACTCTCGTGATGTGCAAAATTGAGTGAATTTGTGCACCCGAACCTAACCAGAGCATCTTCTTGTGGAAAATCCACTTTAATTCAAATGTATAAGGGACCATTTACAGGTGAGGGCTCAGATCTCTTTTTTGTGAGGCTTTTTGCCATCTGTAAAATGCCCACTCGGATTTTGGGAGCTGCTTCCAATCCTGAAGGGGCAGAAAAGAGATGTGTCCCCTCGGCTGGATCAATAGTTACAACATATATCAATATTTCAATATTTCAATATTTGGGCACGATTTACTCTTGTGATGTGCAAAATTGAGTGAATTTGTGCGCCCGAACCCAACCAGAGAATCTTCTTGTGGAAAATCCACTTTAATTCAAATGTATAAGGGACCATTTACAGGTGAGGGCTCAGATCTTTTTTTTTGTGAGGTTTTTTTGCCATCTGTAAAATCCCCACTCGGATTTTGGGAGCTGCTTCCAATCCTGAAAGGGCAGAAAAGAGATGTGTTCCCAGCTTGATTTGCACCTGCAATTAAACAGACACCCAGGCCAGGCTAATTTACACTGAAACTTAATTGCAAACATAAATCTTGTGTATACAAACGACGTATAAATAAAACTTCTCTCAGATACTCATGATCTGTTACACAAAGGAGCCAAGAGTCCCAAATCTCCTTTTCTTTCCCCCATGGTTACAGGTCTCACTTTGAGCCACGGAATTACTTTATTGCAATTGTCTTTTTGCCTAAAAGAAAGGTAAAAATTAAATATTCCTTCCTGCGGGATGTCAAAAAAAAAAAAAAATCAGGACCCAGTTTGTCCTGGCAGACTTTTAAACAGGGATGATGTTAACAATTAATCAGCAAAAGAGTGTGAGGAAACAATTTATTAAATGTTATTCCAGTGAAGATGCTTTGCTGCTCTTGAGTTTTGGTGGAGAGAGGCACGACTGAGTGTTCTGAGAGGGAGGTCAGGGGATTGTGGTTTGCTGAGGCCATTTTTTATTTTCTAGACCATATTTCATATGTGGAAGGCACTTTGAGACTTCAGGGCTGAGCAGAGCTCTTTTTGTCACTGGCAAAGTTCTGGGCAGTCCAAAGGAGGAGGTGAAGAAAGGGAACATCCAAAAAAAAAGAACAAACAGCACTCCAGGCTGGGTGTTTCCCTTGGAAATAAAAATAATAACAACAATAATAGCAATGATAGCAATAATAATAATAACAGTAATAATTTGTTTCCATATAAAATCGGGTGTTTGGGGGCTTTGGGGAAGCCTGGATGAGGAAATTGAAGGAGGGTAAGATGCGAGATGAATTTTGGTGCCTGGACCTGGCTGGAGCATCCCCAGTGGTGTTGGATTTTCATGGAGCCTCACGTTGAACCAGGACCGGGTACTTGGATGGTGGAATTGTAATTTTCTTTGGTCTCACGGCTGGTCAGTTCAGAGGCAGTCGGATTTTTGTTTTTCCCACGATTTTTGTTTTTCCCGCTCGGGTTATGAGCCCGCTGTTATTGTGATAAGCCCGTTCATGGTGTGACCTATTTAACCACTGGCTGGAGGCTCACAGGAGTGAAAGACTAAAGGCCACGAACAGGAAAAGATATCATATGAAAAAAAAAAAAAGGGTTTTCAGGCTTTTGTCCTTTACGTGGTGCAAGGTGTCAAGCACTGAGGCAGCGCCGGGAGCATTGTTCACCCCAGTGCCCCTTTCAAATGGAAATGTCTGCAAAAGCCACGGCAGCAAAAGGAGCTCTTGGCTCAAACTGGCTCCTCGCTCATACCCCACAATAAAACCCGAGTCCCATTAGTCCAAACTTAGATTTGTTACTCGGTTTTAAAGCCTCTTTTAGCCCCATCTGGCTGTACCACGGGCGAGATTAAAAAGTGGCAAAGTTACCTTCGACTTGAATGTCAGGAATCTGATTTAGGGTTTTTACCAGTGAACTTTCTGTTAAAAAATTATCTTTCTGGAGCTCCACGGGCCTGGCAGCATCCACACAGGAAACAGGCTCGAGGATTTCCAAAGGTTTGTTGATTTTTCAGCTTTCATGCTCCGAAGATGTATTTCCTTTGAAGTGTCTCAAATAGGGTAGTATCCAATTATATTTGTAATCCCAATCTAATTCAATCAGGGACCCCAATTATAGCTGATCTGCCTCTTAATCTAGTTAAAGTCTGTGGAGTAGACTGGACCTTAGCTAACATAACTACATTAAAATTTAAGCTGTTGATCCGGGGATAACCAAGTTACAAGACACAACTAGCTGAAAAGTGGGAGGTTTGCAATGGAAATGGGTTTATTTCCTCTCCTTCAATCCAAACCCTGCACCAGCTCTCCCTGCAGCCAAATCCCTGCCAAAATCATCATTATGAAGGGCCTTAAAATGCACTTTTGTTCTGAGCCAAACACAACTGATTCAGCTCAGGCTGGTTGTTTTCTTCCTCATGAATTCCTCATCCGTGGACCAGCCAGGCTGGCACGGCTGGAGTGACCAGGCTGGCACCCAGGGGTGGCACAGGGGAGTTGGGATGGGGAGAAGGAAGGGATGAGCTTCTTCCATACTTTGCTCTTGGAACCAGATCCATGAAGTGTGAGAAGAGGACCATGCTCGGAGTAGATTATGTAAATTATTAATTTACAATAATTACATTATTGTAATAATTAAATGAAATTATTAATTTACTATAATTAAATTATTACGTAGTAAATTATTATGATTATTATATCAGCAGATGCTGAAGAGTGATCATTCTGTTCTATCCCCTGCATTTCCCCCTCCCTCCTGGCATAAAGGGTAGAGCACTAAATTTGATCATTTTACATATTCAAGCCATCATTCCAAGCTAACACTTCATTAAAAAAACCCCAAACCTCACACATTTGTGTCCTTTTTTCTATCAGCTTTTATTTGGATAAATTTGTATTGATTTCTATTAATGCTTTTAAGTGTTAATGTTTGGGTTTGGGTTTGGGTTTTTTCTATTGACTTCATAACAGTTGGAGACGAGGCACTCGGGGATTTTTTAGTTAATGATAATATATTTATTTTTAACTAAAAACTGAGTTATCAAAGAGCAGATGGCATCTCCCAAACCTGCTCTGAATCCCCACTAACAATTGGTTGCCAGTCCTTGTCAAAGTGTGGCATGAACCAAATTCACCCATATGGAAAGCAGCCAAATTTAGGACTGGGATGTAACTGATAAAAGCAATTGGAAAAACTGCTGTAGCAGAAGAAATGGAATTAGGCCTACCACATTAAAAAAAAAAGTTATTAATCATAGTCATAAAAGCAGAAAATGAAAGCTAATTTTACTAAGTAAAAGCCCCCTGCTAAGTGGTATTTTGACATCTGAAAATAATTCAGTTTCGATCTCGGTGCTCTGCTGACACGAGCAAGGAAATTGATAATTCTCTCTCGAGTTGATTTTCCCCACAGATGATTTTCTCTGCACGTCCCAGGAACACAGAGCTGGAACCAAACTCAGCCCCTTGGCAGGACAGCAGCATGTTCCATGTGCCTTTCACCAGCTGCTTTTCAGGATTTCACACGGTGGAACAAGAAATGGATTTTGGAGCAGCACTGCCTGCAGTTCCATCGTGGTGATCTGAGACAAGGACACGGGGAGGGTGTCCTCATTGCTGTCCACTAAATTGTATTTTCATTTCCATCTAATTCAGTATTTCACTGGCATATTCAGATACTGTTTGGTATTCCCTGAGAAAAACAAAATCTGCCTCATGAATAATCCAATTCCAAATTGGGATTTATTCATTCATTTATTTACTTATTTAAATTTATTTATTTATTTAAATTTATTTAATTTCTATATTTCCCAATACCATGCAGGGGATTCACCACAAGGCTGTGGCAGCCCAGCTGCAGCCTCACAGCACTGCTGTAAAAAGGGATAATAATGAGACATCTCCCAAAGTTACAGCAGAGTGCTAAAAGAAAGGGTTTGTGTACCTTGTCTGGGAGGGAAGGATCTCACAGGATTCCTGTTCCTTTCCCTGATCTATCACTGGGCCACGAAATTCAAAGAAGACAGCAGACAAAGGCGAGTTACACCTACCTCTGATCTCAGCTTTGTTCAGAAGTGTTTGTAATTGAACAAATATTGCAGAGCAGGGGGAATGTTATTCACTTTACACCCAAATCCCCTCTGAAAAAGACTGATATTCTTGGGGAAAGACATCTCATTCTCAGACTGCATCTGACATTTAACACAAGATATTGTACAAGGACTTTTCATGCTGTGAGAAATAAGAGCTGATGAAGTTTATTCCTGTACGGGTGAAACACTCAGGCATTTTAACAAACACTCAGGGATTTATTTATTTGTTTACCTGCCTAACCCACATGCCTCTCATTCCACCTGGCTGGGAGCTCCTTGGTGGATCTTTCCAAAAGTTCCAATTCCTGTGTTATTCCTTTCCCTCGAGTGGGAGAACTGAGTTTAGAAGGAACATTCCTAACTTTGGCCCAAAGCTCAGTAATGAACAGGGCACCCCATAATTACATGGGCCCGAAAATACATATAAAGACCAGGAACATGGCTCAGGTGGTGGCTCAGTTGTGTTTGCACTAACAATTCCCACATGGAAGCTGCTCCAGCACTGCTGTGGCTGCATTAGCTGCATTATCTGAATTATCTGCACCACCAGGTCAAGCAGGGACTTGTTCCCTGAGTCATGCCTGAGGTTGCTAAAGGATTGTCCTCCATCCTTTCTCCATCCTTTCTCCATCCTTCTCCCACTCCTGAGTGTTCTCCCTGCCCAGTCCCACCTCGGTGCCCTCTCCCTTGCTTGTGGGTAATGTTTGAGCCCTAATTCTTGCTTCCAGTGTCCACATTAATTCGGATCTTTCTTCTCTCTCTGGGTGATGACTGTCCCACCATCAGCACAAACTCATTCCTGAACTTCAGAACTTCTCCCCTGTGATCAGGTTCCAGCGAGGTGCTCAGCAGCTTCTAAAAAGGAAGAAGGACTGAGGGAAAACATAACCTTTATTTTGCTGTACAGGATGGAAAAATATCCCTCCATAATCATAGTTTTAATGGAATAAAAAGTGTTTAAAGAGGAGTTTCCTGGGTTTGGATTGGGATGGAGTCTAGTCTGGAGGAGTCACTGCCCTTGCCAACATCTAATTTAACACCCCCACGAACTGCTGCTCAATTTGAATGTCTGGGTGTCTGCACTCAGCCTTGACTAACTGGCCCAACCACGAATGTTAATCACCCCGATTTGCATTGCCTGCAGAGCTGTGGTCAGCTCCACGTCAGCAACCTTGCAGCTCCCTCGGCGTGTTCCAACAGGGAACCCTCACGGTGTTTTCCAGGCAGTGGAGACGAGGCCAGGGAGGTTTGTCTGGCACTGAGCTGCCCTCAGGAGCAGGGCAGGAATAGACCTTTTCCTTTTCTGGCTCTCCAAGCTACAAAGATGTAGGTAACACATAGGAAAAGATGGTTTTAGTGACATTTGGATTCTGAATACATGAAAAAAAACCCCAAACCCTTAAGTTTTAAATTTGTGTGTTCTTCCCAGCAACAAACTGAGCTGGTCAGAGGAGACAAGGCAGGATTTAAGACAACGTCCTTTACCCTGGTGGGAATTAGTAACTGCATAGGGAGATATATACAATATATACATCTTCAGCTAACACCCCCAGCAGATTTTTCCATAGATGTAACCATTCTGCAGGGATATTCTGGAGGACAGGAATTCCCAGGGCTGGGCAGAGCCAGCTGCTGGCAACAGTTTGTGGTGGCCAGGAGTTCCAGGTGCTGCAGAGGCAAAAATCTCCTGTTATCACTGCCTGCTCCTGGAAATTTGCCTATCAGGGACAATGCTGCAGCTCTGTTGGTGGCAGAGGATTGTTCCTCTGGAGTTTTCTTAAAAAAATAAATAAAATGTCAAGCCCGAAAAGGAAGCCTGCTATTTTTCAAATCCAGGAGCTGTAATCATGCTAATCCATATGATCGTGCTAAAGCCAAGCAAAATGCCTTTTGCATATGATGTAATCAGCCAGGGTGGCTTATTTATAACCACCACTGGCTGGGAGCACCTCCCCACAAAAACACAATCAGGACAGCTTTCCCTTGGTCACATTCTTCCTCTTCCTCATATTTTTCACTTTCTTTCTGCTCTTTTGCCTACTTTTGCCGTCTTTCCAACCCTTAATATGGCAACTTTTTGATTTTATTTTAAACTAATGCTTCCCATGCATTCTATTTTATCCATGTTTTAGAGGCGTGCTGAGTGAAATCCCGGCCCTGTGAAATCAATACCAAAACTTCCATTGATTTCATATAATATATTCCTTTAAATTCAGTACAAATGCTCGGCAGGAGTTGTCTATTTTCAGTATGGATCTACTGTACAGGGCTGTCAGTCTCTCAGCTGGATACATAAACCAGGGTGGTTTAATAAATTCATCGGTGTGGCTTGGGAGCTTTCTGTGTAATAACTGGAAATCAGTTGGTCATACTGAGCATATCAAGTGTAAGAGGAGAGGATTCATCAATGTGAATATCTATCTGTGGGTCGATGGGTATCAATCTTGTTTAACAGTCTATTTCCTCGGGACACACTTTGGGAACAAAGAGCATTTCAAACTGTTGGTTAAACAAACAAATATAGAGAAGCTCTTTGGGCAACGTGGGGGTGGAGTACACACCAGATAAAAATGGTCAGCGATTTCAAATACCTGTTAATCTCTTCCATTCTAGATTAGTAAATACAGAGTTTCTCTAGATGTAATGTGCCCATTAAAGTGCATCAAGAGTGGGGGGGTTAAAACCCTTTTTTCCTTGCAGAAGAAAGTGGCCTGGAAACCAAAATTTGTCCCCTGACCTCCATGTTCAGTAGTTGTTCAAGGAGCAGGGTGACACCTTCTGCTCTGCAAGATTTGTGTTATCCTTAGCTAAATAAAACCCCCTTGTGAGACGCTATGAAAACAAAGCCAACCCCCAAGGGGACACAGAACTAATTCGATCAGGATGCACTGCTTACCTTGATCTACAACATTAAGATATTTTATGCCTGTCCCATCCAGGTCCCCCCTCCTCAAGCACTGCCAAAATAATGATAATCTCACCAGCACTTGGCATGGACTGTGCACAAGCACAAGTTTTAGTGCAAAGTAAATATCGTACAGCCCCCGGGGGTTTTGCAGGGTAAAAGCGCCAGTAAAGAATTGTTGGAACCCTGGGCACTGAGAATTTTAGATAAAAGAGACACAGAACCAGGTGAAACGAGCCCGTGGTGTTGTGCAATGTCCTGTGGCAGTTGTGTGGCTGCCTGAGGTGCCATCCCTTCCTCCCTCCTGCCAGCGAGTCAGATTTTGGGTTTTCCACCCGGCACCACCCTCGTGAGCCGCCCCACCACCTCGGGTGGGTGTTTCTGAGCACAGCAGCTCTGCTGTGGGGAACCCTCAGTGCACAGGCAGGAAACTGAGGCACGAGTGTCTGCTGATGAGTGCAGTGACTGAGGGTGCCTGATTCTCCTGAACCCTCACCCCTCCAAATCAGCAAAATCATCTCTTCATCAAATAAATCTCTCCCCAGTGTTTTCCAGCAAACCTTTTTATTTTTCACAGACAGACCTGGAGGGTGTGTGTGTGTTGTTCTACATTAAATCAAAAAGCAATCGTGTGTCCCACGAGGATTTTGCAGTCCACGTCTCCATACATTCAAGGATCCTCACGTTTTTGCTTATGCAGGATCCGTCTGGCTTCCGTGGGGGTCGGAGGGGTTGGGGTGACCCTGCTGTGACATTCGGGGGTTTTACAGCACAGTTCAGTCCCGGGCTCAGCTGAGGACCCCTGCAGCCCCCTCCTGCCACACGGACTGTCCCCAAAGTGCCACCCAGCGCCGGGGGCCACCCGGCTGGGGCTCCTGGGGAAGATTCACGTTCCCATGGAGCCCAACAGCCGAAAAGGGGAGCAAAGATGGAAATGATTCCACTCTGCATTAACGCAGACAACTTAGTGTGGGAAAACTCTCTGAAAGTGCCGCTGCTTCAATTTTTTTCACACGAGCCTTCACGTGCCCCGCGTTAAAAATACTACTTGCTCAGCTTCCCAGAAATCGAGACTTTAAAGAGTCTTCAAACAGCTGAGGCAGAGCAGCCTCATTACCCGCCGTCTGCATCCGCTTTTAAAAGCCCCTCCAGTTGCCCACCCCACCGCAGGGCTCGCCCTGCTCTTCCCTTTGCCACCTTATCGAGCGACAAAGCGGGGGGAAGAATGAGCATTGTCCCGGGCTTCTGCTTGCTTTAGGGGAGAGAGAGGAAGGGGGAAGGAAAAAAAAAACCAAAAAAACTCTTTAAAGCACGATTTAAACGCGCAGGTGAGACAACAAAGGTATTGTCCGTGCGCAGGCTG
>JBBMKD010000067.1:13479832-13504724 GCA_037834095.1 Argya squamiceps
CGGCGGGGCGGGCCGGGCGCGGGGACTACATGGCCCAGCGTGCCCCGCTGCGCGGATCAATGGGGCTGATTTGAATAATCTGTGAGCCCTTGGACTCAGGCCAATCAGCCGTCAGGGACCCATGATAAATCGCAATGCATTATTGATAGTCATAATTACTCTGACATGCGCATTCCGCCCAAATTTCCCAACTCTAGGAATTTGTTGTGAAGAGGAAAATAATTGCTACTATTGCACGCTCCCGATGCTGGTGCACCATGTCGCGACGGAAGCAGGCGAAGCCCCAGCACATCAACTCCGAGGAGCAGCCCCCAGATGCTGCAAGTGGTGAGCGCAGAGGGGGCGCGGAGCGGCCGCGGTTCCCAACGCGGCTGATGCGAGGGGCGATTCCCGGGGGCTTTTTCCACCCTCGTGCTTCACCCCCCGCTCCTTTCTCTGCCGGGAGCCGACCCTCGGCTCGCCCCAGGGTTTTTTATTTTTTTTGGAGGGGGTGATCTCCCCCTCGGGGCTGAGCGAGGCACGGGTTCCTCGTTATTTTTTTGGGGGGGGTTTAGTTTTGGGCGGCTGCGCTGCCCCGCAATGCCCCGCACGGTTCCCCCGCGGCCGCGTGGGAGGGGACCCCAAAAACCTCCCCCGAGGCGGGGGGAATTTGGGGCGATGGGGGTGAAGGGGTGGGGGGAGCAGAGGGAGAATTTACGGACAACTTCGGAGCGGTAGGAAATGGCTCGGGCTGGGTTTCCTCGGTGTGCTCAGCACTTTGTCGGGAGTTCGATGAGAATTTTTGTGAGGCTTTAAAAAAAAAAAGTGGGGAAAAATCCTCCACGCTCGGACTATTTCTGTTGGAGATCACAATCGCCCTGGACCTTTTGTAGCTTGACCTCCAGCCATCTTTGATTTCCGACTTCCTAAAATAACTCCGGTGAGCTAATGTGGGGTGTGCGCCAGCGCTTTGTATTTGGGCGGCGTGGGGGACTCGGCCACCGCGGATCGCTCTCCCCGCTTTTTTGGGGAGCTCGCATTCCTGGGTTGTACTACGGGAAAAGTAGAAATTCTGCCTAAAATCAGCGGGGTGGGCGTGCAGGGGAAGGGCGGAGGGGGCACTCGCCGCTGGCCCCCATGGGATCGGGGTTCCCGGAGCAGCATCTTCCCGAGCCGGGCTGCGGGGGCTGCCGGCTCTCCCTGGGCCCGCTCCGGGCTCTTCCCTTCCATTCCCCCGGCGCTCGGAGCGGAGCTCGGGGCGCTGCTGCCGTGCCCGTCCCGCTGCCGGCCGGAATGCGGCGGGAGTCGGGCACGTCCCGTCCCGTTTGTTCCCGGGTGTTGTGCCCCGATGTTTCCCTGTGCCCCCCATCCCACCCACCCCAAGAACTTTTTTTGGGCGTTCTTTGCTTGCGTTTGGGACTGGTTTTGTTTCCTGTGCCTAGAACTGGTCAAACCCCGTGCACATTACGGGAGCTGCTTATTCCCAGCCCGCAGGAGGTTCGGGCTCTTTAATTTTTTTTTTTTTCCCTCCTCCCCTTTCTCTTCTTTGAGTCGAAATGTGCAATTGTTGGGTCCGGTTAATGGTGACTTAAGAAACAGCATGCTGGCCAGAAGGCAATAAATCCCATGTTTAATGCATGACTGTTTTCCTTTGTGCATATGGTTAGGTTGGGGGATGGAGGTGATGTTTCCACATGTAAATCTCTGCCCGCTGCTGGAAAGGCACCTCCGGCCCCGCGCTGAAACAAAAGGGTTAATCACTCCTGATGCGGCCGCTGGGGCGGGGGAGGCGTGCGGGAGGGAGGGAGGAGCGCTCCGCACCGCTCTTTCCGGGGAAAGGGCCAGGTGGTTTTTTGTTGTTGTTGTTTGGGTTTTTTTTTTTTTTTTTTTTTTTCTCCTTTACCCTCCCTCCCGTTCTCAATTTTACCAACCCAGCCCTGGATGGAATTCCCTCCGGGAGCGCTCAGCGGCCGCCCAGGCCGGCTGTGGATCCCTGGGGGGATTGGATTCTCCTGCTGCTCGTGGGATGCTGTGGGTTTTTGGGGAGGGTCCCGCACTGAGCCCCGTCCTGCGGCATCTCTGCTCTCCGAAATTCACCCCGGGGCTGCGGCTCTGACGGCTCGGACCGCCCGCCAGTCCCCCAAACAAGTCTTGATATTCCCCGCTCCAGGTGTGCCCGTAAATAATAAGTGATGAAGCTGCATAACAAAGTCGAAATTCCGCAGGGATTTGTCTGGGGCATTAGCGAGGATATACACGTAATCGTAATAATAAAATCAAGCCCTTATCTCCTTTTTTGCAAGTATTCTCCTTTTTTTCCCCGGCAGAGCGATTTGGGACCCACCTCTGTGAACAATGCAGCGGGTTAAAGTGTCCCGCGAACCTGGGGATCCATTAACAGGTCAAAAAATCAGCAGGTGGTCACAGGGGAATAATGCTACATACTGAAAATTAGCATTTCCACAAAAGGGCTTGAAAATGCCCATTGTGCTGGATTGCTGCCATTAAAAATCGGATTCATTCTTAAAAATACAGTATCAAACTGCAACTTTTTTTCTTCTTCTTCTCCTTAGGGTAAAATTAGCGTAGCTTTGCTTCAATTATATCTTCGATTGGTGCGCTGGGTTCTGTAGAACTGGAGAGGGATGTTGGATAATGAAAGATTGAATGAGGAGAGCCCAAGTTTGGTGGTGGTTTATTTTAGGTTGGATTTCGATCGCCTGGAGCTGCTGTCGGGGACTGGCCGGCCCGGGCTGCGGGAGCATCCCCGCCGTGCCCGGGGTGCTGCAGCCCTGGCAAGAGGGGTGAGGGTGCCGAGGGGCGGAGGGGGGGGCTCGTTTTTCCCCTTTTACGTAAGTGAAACATTATATTCGTAGCGGGGATGGAGCCCTTTTCGGCTCGGTGACGTTTTGACAGAGCTGCTGCTCTAACCTTTGCCTCCTCCCGCTTGCTGTGGGTGGTAAGTTGATGTCAGGCTCACAATTAGGACTCTCATGCAATTGACCTTGGCAGCGGGGTTTGTGCCGTTTAGCTGGCTCTTAAACACCGTCCGGAGTGGTTAAAGTGTGGTCCGGGCCGTGCAGCTGCGGCCGCCGGGCAGGTAGGGCCGGGCAGGGCAGGACGGGGGGCTCGGGGGAGGGGGTTCGGAGCGACCCCCGTGGGTGGAAATCGCCATGCGGGGGATGCCGGCGGCTCAGGTGGGTGCCGGGGTGGCGGTGGCCCCGCCCGGGGTGTTGGTGGCCCGGAGGGGCCGGAGTGTGAGCCATGAGTGCCCTCCACCGACCGGCCCCGGCAGCTCCGGGCGGCGAGCGCGGCGCTTCCCGGGGGGCGCTCCGGGACCTTCCCGGGGGTCTGACCCCTCCCAGGGGGTTCTCCGTGTCCTTTCTGGGGGGAGCTCCGACCCCTCGCAGGGGGTTCCCAGCGTTTTTCCCGGGGGGTGTTCTCCGACCCCTCATGGGGGGTTCTCCAGGCGCATCCCAGGGGCGCTTCTCCGAGCCTTTCCCGGGGGTTCCGACCCCTCGCAGGGGGTTCCCAGCGCTTTTCCCGGGGGGAGGGTTCTCCGGGCTCTTCCCGGGGGTTCAGACCCCTCCCAGGGGCTTTTCCCGGGGGGGTTCCCAGCGCTTTTCTTTGTGGGGGAGCTCCGGGCCCTTCCCGGGGTCTCCGAGCCCCTCCGGAGCGGGGATGCGCCCTTGGGGCCGGCGCCTCGGTTCACCTCTTTCCCCGTTTGTTCTGCTCCTCACAAGCGCTTCTTCACTGTGGTTTGTTCTGTCTTCGGCTGAACATCTCGCCTGAAGTTGTGGACAGGCCGAAGGGTGGATTATTTAGTGGATAATAAAATAATTAAAGCCTTGAGACAGTTCCTGCAAGCACGTGAAGTGCCGGTTGTGGGTGTAACGCGTTTCTGCCCCTTTCTTGGGTAGGGAAATGCGGCTGATGAATTCAGCTTAGAAAGCATCGAGGCCTTTGGAATATCTCTTTAAGTTGTCAGTCGTGGGTTTTACTTAGTCAAGAAAGTGATTTTGTCACGGTTAGAATGCATTAAATGGTGTTTGATAGCGGGAGAAGGGCGATTTGGGGCAGTCTAGAGTTTAGACTAGAGTTTAGAGTCCGGTTTAGACTTGAAGTCCTGGTTTTACAGCTGGGAGCAGGAGAAAAGCATCGACCCTGAGAGAGGCAGCGAGCTGATGGCAGAGGGTTCATGTCGAGGAGTGGAGGGTTGGTAATCAATCCTCCACGAGTTAATTTAAACCGGGGAAGTGCATGGTTTTGTTAACCTTAAGGTAGTTGATCAAATGTGGGCTGTGAGGAAAGGAAGCTCACCAGAGGTATTAAAACTCCTGAATAAAAAAAAAACTGAGTGGGACAGCTTGAGTTCTGTTTCATCCCAGTTCACGTGAAATAAAGCTGAGGAAAAAAGTCACTAATGGCTGAGTGGTAGGCCAGCAGCACCCTTCCTGAAATCGCATCAAACCAGATTTACTTCACTCCTTTTACTGTTTTCCTTTTAAAAAAAAGAAGAAATGATTCGAGCGGTGTGGATTTTATCAGCCTTCCTTGTCGATGACCGCCTTGTCCTACACAATAGTGGATTTTTTCCATCCATTTGCCAGTGATTCAATCTAACCCCCCTGCTGGGTTTACTGCATTCTTCTAACTTATTGGATAACTAGATGCTGAGAGATAACATTCCTGAAATTCGGGGGTGGGGAGATAAAAAAGAAAAAAACCCACAGTAGAAGTCCTATCCCTGGGAAGCCTTTGGAGAAGAGGGTTAAGTGAAGTGCACAAGGAATTGTTGTGGCAGGGCAGAGCTCAGTAAATCCTCTTACAGTGGGGAGAGCTCTTGGCATGGAGAGCCCCAAGTCCAGGCCAACATATTTTAATACTGTATAATAATAAGATGATACTATAATAATAATATATCACCTTGTTATTATATTATTTTATCACCTTATATTCTCTTATCATATTATTATATTATACACTATTATATTATCTTATTATAATTATCATCTTATTATTATATTATTATTATCTCCGATATTTCATTCAGGGATCACTGCTGGGCCCCGGGGAGCTGAGGAGCTCTGATTGCAGCACTTGGGCCAGGGAGAGGAGGTAGTTACAAATCACCATGTTTTTCACAAAAGCTGTTGGGTTTCTTACAGAAAACAGTCAATTGCTCCTTTGTTATTCCAGCTACTGTAAAATAACCCAGCGTCCTGCTTGTGAATTTATCTAAAGTCCTTTCTTTAAGGTAAAATAATGCATAACTTCCCCATTTGTCATGCAGCAAGTCGTTTCAAGCTCTGAATTGAATTTATTCAGAGTCCTAAGCTAATGCTTCACTGTTGGGGAAACAAAAATCTGTGCCAGGGCCGGGCTGCCAACCTCTGCCCGCTGCTGCCTGGCACAGGGACCTGCAGTTTACTGCAGTTTCTTTCTTTGAGATGGCAACTGCTGCTCAGAACCAGAAAAGTTCTCCAGAGTTCCTCAGAATGATGAAAATGAGGAGCGTGGGCCGTGCTGGAGATTGGGAAAGGGGCACTGAATTTAGTGTGATCTTATCAGCGCAGAAGTAGAAAAATAAGAAGTATTATCAAGGGGAAGGAGATAAATGATCGGGTGCTTTGAAGCAGTTAAAGTTTGAGGACTTGTCTAGACATTATCCTGGAGTATCTCCTCGGGGGTGGGCAGCAGTGTTTGGTGCAGACATTTCTGTGCCACCGGAAAAAGTAAAAGATGAGGTTATTTTTTAATATTTAGTGACGTGGAAACAGTGTTGTTGTGCCTGGGAGGTGGAACTGGGAAAGCCCCAAACACTTTAAGGATTTGGAAAAGAGATTTTCATGTTTTAGTGTATTGTATGAGGCAGAAAAGTAGTCATAGACCTCTCAAGTCAGTGTAGAGCAGTTCTGGAAGTTTGTCTCTTTTTTTAACCCAGGTGCCTTCTTTCCAAGTGTATCTGCTCAGGCTCTTGCAAAACGAGTTTAAAATAATCTATTCTTGATCTTGATCGTGTAGTAGTTGTACTTGTCTGCAGGCTGGACTTCTCTGTGTGTTTTTAGAGTGAAATCACTTCAGAGGTTTAGAGACATCACTTTAATGCTGTTTGGGATGGGAAATGTGAGCTGCTGTTCTTGTTTCTTTCACTTAGGGAAGTATGTTTGGGCTGAAGGGGAAGTGTTTAATTCTCCCTGTTTAAATAGGAGGCATCCAAACATTTTTGATCATAGCTGTGCTGAGAACTCCTTTCCTCCCTGTTCAAGGACTTCTTGTGCAGGCTTGGATTTATTGCTCTGCAGATCACAGCAGGACAGGCCTCTGATAACTTGCAAATTTTTTGTAATTGATCAAAAGTTTATTTCTAAAGGTAAACTTTCACGTGCACTTCATGCCACACAGCATTAAATGGTTGAAATTTGTTTTGTTGAATACACACAGTGCCCTTGTTGAGGTAAGCAGTGGCAAGGTTTGCAGTATCCTCCCTCAGAGTGGTTTTACACCCCCCTCAAACAAGGTCGTGTCCTTGAGGTGTCACCTGGACACGGTTCCCCTCCACCCTCAGGACACACCCGGGGTGGTTTGGCCACATCTGGCACAAACCAAAGCCTCAAGCAGCTCCTGAGCTTGCAGCGTCCTGGCTTCACCTCGCCCGGGGGTTGGCTGATGAGCAGGGACTGGTGCCAGGAGGTGTGGGCAGGACAGATGGGTGACACCATCCCTGACAGGTGACACCATTCCTGGGTGACACCATTCCCGTGTGCCCCACTGGCCCGTGGCAGGTGAACTCACTGCACCCTTGGCACCCATCAAAACTGGAGCAATTACAGTGATCTCCAGGATTTTCCAGCTGATGGGGGCTGGAATCCTGCTGGAATTCTCCCTGCTTGCCCCTGACTGGGAGGGTTTCCCTGCTGAGCCCTCCTGCCCTGAGCACTGCCCCACCTCGAGCTGGCTGCGAGTTTGTTGTCTGAAGGATGGCAAAGCTGAGCAAAAACATCCTGTTTTGGTTATAATCTCTCTTAACCTCTTCCAGTTCACATATTTCCCCGAATTTTTTTTTTTTTTGGTCCACGTGCAAATTCTGCTCAGCCTAAGCAGAGAGGTGCTGCTGGTGGTGGAAGGGCAGGAGTGGACTTGAAGCCCAGCTTGGCTTTCCCTGCCCCTTCCCAAAAGTGGGTGAGTTGTGGATGCAGCTGAACGAGGCCTCCTGCGAGGATGGGACGTGCCTTGGGGTGGTTTGGCAAGCAGGAGTCGTTATTTGTGTTAATTTTAATAATAATGGGTACCAGTGGAGTCTCATACTTGCGTATCGTTTGGGATTTAATAATTTCTTTGCTACTGTGTCCATGTGGAGGTTACTTTTGGGGTGTGTTTGCTTTTGAAGGATTTTAGAGCTAATACTGGCCTTGCTTGGCTTTTGTCAGCCCTCTTGGGTTGTAATTACTTTCATAATGGCAGAGTGGAAAGTCGTTTAGATGGGTACAGTAAGAATTGCTCAGAATCCCTGTGTTAACGATCTTGTTTGAATTTCTGAGAGATGGTTAACAAAGAAATAGAACCTGAGGTGCAAAGAACAAATAACTCGTGTGGTGTTTTGCTCAGTGCTTTCTCTGTCCTTGTGTTCCTTTTAAGCTGTGTCGCAGGTGCTGCCTTGCAGGACTGTTCCAGGGTTTTTTTCACCTGTGTAAAGGGATTTGGGCTAAATCTCTTTTCATTGAGCTTTGTGAGAGTCCTTTTATAATACGTTTTTTTTTTCCTTGTAAACTGAACTGAGATGCAGATTTCTTTGGGGTTGTGAAGGAATTGGCATCAAAACAAAGAGCAGAATTTCAGATTGGTCTGCAAACTTGATTCCAGTGCCTTGTATCTTTAATTTGCAATTCAGGTGGAGTCAGTGATCTTAATAGTGAATGCTTGGTCTAAATCTAGCAATTGCTAATGTGACTTTCTTTTATTTTAAGGGAGTCCACGAGACGTCCCAGGTGATAGGGATGGTGAAATGAGTTCCAAAAGGTGCCGCACGGAGGAAACCAAAATCTGTGAGAAATGCTGTGCAGAATTCTTCGTTCTCTCTGAATTCCTCGAGCACAAGAAAAATTGCACTAAAAACCCGCCTGTTCTGATCATGAACGACAGCGAGGGGACAGTCCCCCCCGAGAGCTTCCCCGAGGCTCCTCTGGGGCCCTTCCCGAGCGACCGGCTGGACGGCAGGACACGCAAGGACATCCAGGCCAAGGGCTGCACCGTGGAGAAGAGAGAAGGAAAAATGGATGCTGAGCCGGTGGGAGGAATGTACCTTAAAATAGAACCCCCCCTGACACCTGCAGCTCCCGGATTAAGCTATCTACCAAAACCCAAAGTACCAAACACTAACGTGACCCTGCAGACCATCCGCGGCACCAAGGTGGCCGTCAACCAGCGCACGTCCGACGCCATCTCCTCCTCGGCAGCCGGCTTCAACGCCATCCCCATGATCCTGGAGCAGCTGGTGTGCCTGCAGCAGCAGCAGCTCCAGCAGATCCAGCTGACGGAGCAGATCCGCATCCAGATCGCCATGATGGCTCCCCACGCCCTGCACCCCTCCATAGCAGCTGCTACTGACCCGCTCAAAGCTCTGGGCGCCCACATGTCCCAGCAGCTCTCGGCCGCTGTGGCCTTGATCGGACAGAAGGCTGGGAGCCAGAGCCTATCCCTGGAATCCTTGAAGCAAGGAAAACTACCTCATTCTAACACTGGCATTGCAGCCGCCAGCTCGCTGGCTGCTGGGCTCTCCTCCTCCTTCCCCCTGAAGCCAGAGGGCAGCCGAGGCCTGCCCGGCTCCATCGCTCAGTTCCCAAATCCTTTGCTACCTCAGTCCTCGGGCTCGGTCATCTTCCAGAACCCGCTCTCGGCCGTCTCGTCCGTGATGGATTCCTCCAAGAAGGGGAAGGGGAAACCCCCCAACATCAGCGTGTCTGAGAGCAAACCCAACGCCGAGGAGCCCTTCTTCAAACACAAGTGTAAATTCTGTGGGAAGGTCTTTGGCAATGACAGTGCCCTGCAGATCCACCTCCGCTCCCACACCGGGGAAAGACCCTACAAATGTAACATCTGTGGGAACCGCTTCACCACCAAAGGAAACCTTAAAGTGCATTTTCAGCGTCACAAAGACAAGTACCCCCACATAAAGATGAATCCTTACCCAGTTCCTGAGCACCTGGACAATGTTCCTACCAGCACTGGAATCCCCTATGGGATGTCTGTGCCACTGGATGAGTCCAACCTGATTGTGGACAGCAAACCTCTCCTAACAACTCTGCCTACCTCTGCGGCCAGCAGTGCACCTCAGACCATCTCCAGCCTGGCAGGCATCAAGGAGTCTCTCCCTGGTACGTTCTCAAGTGAGCTGCAGTCCAGGCCCTCTCCTGACAGCGAGGGTGGCTCCTCCTCGTCGGGGGCGGTCGGTCACGAGTCGGGCACGGAGCAGAGCCTCAGCTCACCACAAGCTCCCTGCAGCGTGAGCGTCTTCCACGTAAGTGGGTCAAACGAGCAAGGCTCAGAGACATCAAAGCTCCAGCAGCTGGTTGAAAATATCGACAAATCCACCGCCGACCCCAACGAGTGCCTGATCTGTCACAGGGTGCTGAGCTGCCAGAGCTCGCTCAAAATGCATTACCGCACCCACACCGGGGAGAGGCCGTTCAAGTGCAAGATCTGTGGCCGTGCCTTCTCCACGAAAGGGAACCTTAAAACCCACTATGGTGTCCACCGGGCCAACACCCCCCTGAAGATGCAGCATTCGTGCCCCATTTGCCAGAAGAAGTTTACAAACGCCGTGGTGCTGCAGCAGCACATCCGCATGCACATGGGTGGGCAGATCCCCAACACCCCCATGCCAGAGCCCCCCTGTGATAGTGCAGAGGGGGATCCTGCTGTGCCTGAGAAGAATGGAGACCTCGGCCGCCCCGAGGAGGTGGTGGAAACCATAGACATGGAAGATGAGCTGGACTCTCAGGATGGCCCCAGGAGTTCTTCCAAGCCTCCCACTCCGTATGACGCACAATCAGAGTCGCCCGCCGCGGCCACCGCCTTCTCCGGGGTTACGGCGCTGGAGAACCAGATGAAGATTGTCACCTCCTCTCTGAATTTACAGAGGCAGAGCAGCCTGAAGTCCAGTGACAACGGCTCAGCAGAGAGTGATGGCATGACCAACGACTCATCCTCGGTGGTGGGAGACGCCGACTACCAGAACGGCCGGAGCCCCGCCGCCTCCGAGGCCACACCGCTGTCCCCAGCCAACAGCCAGCCTGAAAGTGTCAGCTCAAAGTCTCCTGCCTTCAACAGCCAAGAGGATTCGGGCACAGGGAGTAAATCAGAGGGCCCCGAGAACGCTCCTGCAGAAATGGAAGGGGTTGTGGGAGCTCTGGATTTAACCTACGGCAACATCGGTCGGAAGGTCATTAAAGAGGAGCCCGGGCTACACTTTGCAAATGGAGAATATGGTGAGTGATGAAATGCTGGCAGGGATTTGGGGTGGGGCAGTGGGAAATCAATCCTAAAAGGACCAACAGGAAAACAAAACTTCCTCAGCTTGCCCCTATTCCTGCTTCTCTGTTTGGATGAGGGCACAGGCCCTCTGAAGTTTTCCTAAGTCAGGCCCAAAATTCAAAGGCTTAAGTGCTATCATCTCCTCAGAATTAATGCAGACTGTGCCCTCGCTGTCTTTCATGGGCTCACTTGATATCTCCTTATAGCTCTTCAAAAATGCACATTTGTGTTTTAAGGGAAAACTGCTTATCCCAAGAGTGTGACATGAAAACCCTGAAACAGTTTGTGGGGTTTTCAGGCTTTTGACCATTGAGGTCAAGGTTGATCTAAATTTGACCTGAAAGACTTTCTAACTCATAAGCTTACCCACAAACCCAGGGATGAACTTGTTTGTTTTGGGGTATCCTAGGAAGTGTGGTGGGCTCTGCAGATTGTGGGCTCAGCTTCAAAGGCAGGGCCTGGAGTCTCAGCCAGGCTTAAGCTTGGAAGCAGAATTAGGTTGGGATAAGCCTCACTTTTGCTTTCTTTCCAGGTCGGAGCAGTATTCCAGCTGCTTTTGTCAGAGCCCCGCCAGCCCTGATAAAAATGGAGCTGCCCAGCGATCGTCCCCTCAGCACTGGCCACTTCATTGGCTCCCCAGCCCTGTCCCCTGGGGTGGCCCCTCTGCTGGTGCCACGGCCCAAGTTCTGCCGTCCTGCCAAACAGCACATCTGCACTACCTGTGGGAAGAACTTCTCCTCTGCCAGCGCCCTGCAGATCCACGAGCGCACCCACACCGGAGAGAAGCCCTTTGCCTGCACCATCTGTGGGAGAGCCTTCACCACCAAAGGAAACCTGAAGGTGGGTCCTGTCTGCTGGCCTCTCCTTTGTCTGTGAATCTTTTGTCTGTGAAACTAAGACTAGAGATGGAAAGACTCTTTCTAATATCTGACCTGCCTTTGGGACAGCACTGATATTCTTTTAGTTCCTCCAATACTTGCTTTTGGCTCTTGTCTCCTTCCTGAGTTTCTCCACAGAGTTTCTTGTGTGTTACTGAGATCACTCACAGGTCTTTGTTGCTGTCCTTGACTTTCCTTCTGGGATGGAAGGGAAGGCTTAGCCCTCACTAAGCAGTTTGCTTTCTTTTTTAATTTGGATTTGGATGTGTCAAGACATAAGCGTTTCATAGAATGCCACAAAACGCTGCCTGCTGAGTGAATGCATTACACTGCACTGCTTGAAATTTGGTGAGATGAGGAGGGATAAACCAGGATAATCCTGAGATGGCACAAAGTGCCTGGGGATTGTGTCTAAGCACACGCTGAAGAAGTGCTGAGAGTCTGTCCATTTGCCAGATGAATCCATTGGCCCCGTGAGGGACTTGGCTCCCTCACTTGCACAGAGGCTTCTCCCTCCCTGTGAGAACCTCTTCAAACTCTCCAGCCCTCTTGCATAAATGCTGATGGGGAGGGAAAATACTCTGCAGTGAGTGAGCAGTGCCTTGCTGGGAGCACCAGCAGAACGTGGTGTGGAAGATTTCAGCATAAATGAACCCCTCTGTCAGATTACTTGGTGGTTTTTTTGCATTACCCACTTTTTTTTTCAGTATGGTCTGTTTGCAGCAGATAATGTGGCTTCTGTTCTTGGGGGGAGAGAGGGTGTCTTTGCCAACAGCACTTATTCCAAGTGTGTTGGAATAAGTCCTCCAAGCCCTCTTAACAGCAGCCAACTCCAGAGAGCCATGGTGATGTCAGGCAGTGGAATGACTGTGTCTTAATCATGCCAGGAAGGGAACTCTGACAAGCACCACCCATCTTAAATATTTACCAGAATGCAAATGGAGCAAGCCTGACTCCTTTGGGCTACTTGGCAGAGCAGAATTTGGGTTACACCACTGTCACTGGATGACACGAAAGAACCACACTCACCTGTCAGGCTGAGAAGTGAGCAGAGAAAGAGGAAGTTTATTATGATTTGGGGTTTATAGAAGATTTGGAATTTGATCAGGGATTGGGGGATGAGAGTAACACCTCTCTGACCCCAGTGGTCAACTTAGAAGTCTATTAATTTGTCCTTCCCACTGAAAGGGAATGCATATTTGAAAAATATCTGTCTTTGTTTTTGTTACAAGCATGAGAAAGCTCCAGTAGAAATGTGAAACAATCAGAAGGCTGAAAAATCAGGGCGACACACTGTAACAGCCTTCTTAGTTAGTAAAAATGGAGGAGTTGTGGAGTCCCTCATGCCATTAAAGGAATTTCCAACTCCTCCATTTTTACTAAGAGGGCTTCTCCTATGGATTTTTACAAACACTTAGCAAGGCAGAGAAACACAAGCAAAATGATAAAAACAATAGTTACAATCGACAACACACCACCACCAGAGAGCTGTGACATTAGCAATTCCCTGTGCTGGTTTCTGGGCTGCTAACTGGCCAGCAGTAGTTACCAGCATAAAAGGAAGGTTTGTGGGTTTTCAGTCCCAGGCTGTTGGCGTGGTCTGAGGTTTGGAACGAAGAGCGGACCTGGGCGTGGGTTGGGAAGGTTTTATTCCATGGAACTCCACGTGCCAGAACAAGATTTGGGCTTTGGTTTCCTCCTTAAGTATCCAAGGCACAGCGTGGGCAGGAGGGAACTTCAGGCCAGTGGGGGGAAAAGAAGGGGGTGGTTCAGAACAGGGGTGCTTAACACAACAATGGGAAAAGGTGGGTGCTGGAGTGCTGCCCTCAGTTTCTCTTGAAAATGCAAGTGTTTGAAATCTTGCAGTGCTGTTCTCAGGCAGCTTCAAAAACAATGTATGTTTTTAGCATTTATCTATTGTTTACATTTTTCTGCTCTGGGTGGAGAAATGTGATGGACAGTGGTGTTCACCATCCAGGTGGAAGAGGTGGCAACCTGTGTAGCCAATCTCTTGACCTCTGTACAAACGTATATAAGTATTGGAGTCAGATAATTAGAATAGAGTAAAGGAAGAGAAGCTTTCCCTTGATCTGCTGCATCTGCCTTGTTCCTCGGGTGCCCTGAAACTGCCACACTGGAGCACCTGGTCAAATGGGAGAACATTTCTCTCAGGTCCATGAGGGTGATTGACAAGATGCTCCCTCCAGGGTGATACCACAGGGAATTGGGGGCTGGAGGGAGGGGTTTTGAAAACGATATACCAACACAAACAAATCAATAAAACACATACACAACTTTGAAAAACCTTCTTCATGCACCGCAACAATTCTCTTTGCCTTTTCTCCTCTCCACAAGGTCCACGTAGGAACCCACATGTGGAACAATTCAGCCCGGCGGGGCAGGCGCCTGTCCATCGACAGCCCCATGGCCCTGCTGGGGAACGACCCCAAGAAGGTGCAGGAGATGTTCCCCAAGGACATGGTGCCCTCGGTGAGCATTGACCCCGCCGTGTGGAACCAGTACGCCGCCGTGCTCAGCACCGGGCTGGCCGTGAAAACCAACGAGATCTCGGTGATCCAGAGCGGGGCCCTGCCCGTGCCCATGCCCGGGGGGTCACCCCTGAACTCCACCCCGGCCTCCAAGGGGGACACGGCCCAGCCTGGAGCTGCCTCTGACACGGAGAAAGCAGCCGGGGCTGCTGCAGACACTGTGCCAAAACACCAGTTCCCTCACTTCCTGGAGGAGAACAAAATCGCCGTTAGCTGAAGGCTCGGGAGGAGCCGACCCACAGAAAGAACAAATTATATATAGACACAAACGTATATTTTTAAGAGATTTCCACTTCGGCCTCCTGGGGTTTTTTTGTTTTGTTTTTGTTTTTTTTCCTACTGACGTGCAAATGATTTTATGGTTGTCTTTGTAAGAGTTTGCCCAGAGTACAATCATGATCTTGCTTTGCAAATAGTAATTAATAAAGAATAGGATTTTCCTTCTATTTGGAAAAGATGCGGGTCTTGCAAAGTAGTTCTTACGTGTGACTTTAAATGTGTACAGCCTTACAGAAGTTTCTACAACTTGAAATTCCAAAGGTTTAGCATATTTACCTCTTTGTTTAGAGTGATAATGGGGGTTTTGAATAGAGTGGAAACAACCTACTGTTGATGGAAAAGCTTCTATTTACTGATGAGAAATGGAAACTATTAATGCGGGTAAATATCCTAGAATGTCTGCCACCCTCTTAGAATTTTTCTGTTTGGATTTTTGGCTCTGTGTGGTTTCTGAATGTACTTTTTCTTAACAATGGCTATAAAAACTACAGTTTTGTTTTTTAGTTCCTTTGGTTTTTTTGCCTCAGAAGTTCTATGAGAAGCAAGTTGCTGTTTTTCTTCAGTCACTGCTCCTAAGTAATTAATCCTTTGTGTTGACTGCTGCTTATTTAATACTACTACTAGGACAGTCCTTCAAGTATAGTGCCAAAATTCCTGCTCCCAAAGATGTGCAGTTTTTCCTAGATGTTTTATTTCAATACCAAGAGCCCCAAACAAGCATGGGTGGGTATGTATATACTTTTTTTGTTTGTTTTGTTTCCTCTCGAAAGGGAAGACTTGCCTTGGGAAGTCAGGTCGAAAAGCTCTGCAAGGAATCTCAGGTGACTGTTGCAATTTGCCATGGGAACTGGTTTCCTTAGCAAGAGACTTTTTGTTTTTATTTTTATTTTTATTTTTATTTTCGTTTGGGTAATTTAGGAGATCAGTCTGTGTAAACCTGTATTTAAATATGAAGTATTCATGCTTAGGTTAAATGTTTTGTGGGTTTTTGGATGGCATTCCTGCTCTGGTCATTAAGGTGTTTTTGGTGGTCTGTGAGCTTGCATTCCACCAAAAAGGTAATTAATGACCCGTGTGTGTTGTATGAAGGTTGCTGGGATAGTCATCTGGATTCTAAGCTATCTACCTCATTTTTTCCTTTTGTAGCTGTAGTGTCTATTTTTTCTAATAATGACCACTGTAATGGCTGAGATTCAAGCAGATGCTTCCATGCACTATGTGAAACCAAAACCTGATGTATTATTTTAGTGGAAGCACCTGAGGAGTTGCTGGACTGACCTTTCACTATTCCTGGAAGGCCTGCTGGAACTGGATGTGTAATGGGATCTGAACCAGGCTGCAATTGGTGTGGAAGGACTGAAGGAGGGAAAGGAACCTGGCTGTTGACTGCAGGAAATCTTCAAGCCCCAGTCTCTGTTGTGGAAGGCCCCAAAAATGCAGATTTACCAAAAGTTTGTGTGATGTTGTTGTTGCACCTGATTCTTGCTTTTTATGATCTCTGTAATGCCGAGTTGTGCCTTTCCTGCTGGACTTGTGGGTAAGAACATACCAGTACCTGTTTACACTGTTAAAATGGATATTGTTACATAGACCACACAAAAGGCATCCCAATTGTTTTGTTTCTGCATTGTGAATGTATGACTTCTGAGAACTCTGTAGTTTTTGAGTACCTACTGATGCGTTTCTGTTGACATTTTTTGAGAATAAATTTTGGGATGACTTTTTCACACTTGGTGCTTTTAACATTTTTCTGGCAAAAGGCTTTTTTGTCTCCTGAAGAGTGAATTCAAGAAGGCAACATGCTGCCTCACTCCAGGGACCTGAAATCCAGGTAGAGTTAGGCTTGAGTTCATTACTTTGAACAACAGGGACTAGGAAGCTGTGGGGGAGTGTGAGCTCCATTCCTCAGGAGCAGCTGGGGTTGGGATGTGCCAGGGATGTTGATTTCCACACTAGGATAGAGTGACAGGAATATGTGCAATCATTTTTTGTACTCTGATCATCCAACAACGGGAAAAAGAATATTAAGTTGTCAAAATTGCCAGTGCCTGGAGATGCTGGCTGCATAGAAAAGGGATAAATGATTTCCCCTAAAGAGCAAAGAAAAACAGTTCTGAGGAAATGGAAAAGTGCTGAGATCCTGGTTCTTACAACATAAACCAGCAAATGTATTTTGCCCTTGAGAGGTAACAGAGGAGGAAAAGGGGTGCAGAGCCAGGGAACCCTAAAGCTGCACCTTTCCAAGATCAGAAAGGCAGAAAGCAAACACTTGTTTTCTCATCTCTGCCCCAAGCTCTGAGGGAAGGTGTAGGGAGGGCAGGACAAGTCTGAGCTCCAGAAATCTTTGTCCCTTCCACAATCCTTGGATTTCTGGCCAAGCTGTGGGGCTCTGCTTGCCTTTTTGTTATCATCCATAACAATTCCATATTCATGGTCTATTGAGGTGTATTTATTGTTCAGCAGGTTGGACTTTGAGGGGAGATGAGAAGGGAAGGACTTCCACACAGCCTGAGTGCTGCTGGTCTGGAAACAGTGAGGAGAGACTTTACCAGGAGTCCTGGCACAGCAGGGCAGCAGAGGCTGTGCAGGCAGGTGTGCTGTCCCTGCAGAGACTCCTGGCACAGCAGGGCAGCAGAGGCTGTGCAGGCAGGTGTGCTGCCCCTGCAAGCTCTGTGCAGGCAGGTGTGGTGTCCCTGCAGTGGGGTCAGGCTGGGCTGTGACACGCAGGTGTGCTGTCCCTGCAGAGACTCCAGGCACAGCAGGGCAGCAGAGGCTGTCCAGGCAGGTGTGCTGTCCCTGCAGTGGGGTCAGGCTGGGCTGTGCAGGCAGGTGTGATGACCCTGCAGAGGCTGCAGAGGCTGTGCAGGCAGGTGTGATGACCCTGCAGAGGCTGCAGAAGCTGTCCAGGCAGGTGTACTGTCCCTGCCGAGGCTGCAGAGGCTGTGCAGGCAGGTGTGGTGTCCCTGCAGTGGGGTCAGGCTGGGCTGTGCAGGCACCTGTGCTGTCCCTGCAGAGGCTGTGGCAGGCAGGTGTGGTGTCCCTGCAGTGGGGTCAGGCTGGGCTGTGCAGGCAGGTGTGGTGTCCCTGCAGTGGGGTCAGGCGGGGCTGTGCCTGCCCTGGCACAGTGACCTGGCACAGGGGCACTGCAGGGCTCTGCTCTCCAGGCCATGGTGTGAGGCACTGGTTGTGCCCAGAGCTGTGCCAGCCTGGTGACAAGGCAGCTCCTGGCTAAGGCAGCAAGTCCTGGATCATCCCACAACACCTGGATAACAGGTAGGATGTACCTGAGCCTGTTCCCACAGCAGGAGCTGGGCCAGGGGATGTTTCTGCTGCAGGGGAGAGAGTTTGCCAAGCAAGCAGGGCTGGGGATTACCTGCTCTGCCACGTGTGAGAGCTGAGCCAACACCTGAAAGTCAGCGTGGTGGAACTCCCCACAGTGGCAAGCGTGCTCAGCTCACAGGAACATCTACAGTTGCATCTTAACAATTAAAAGAGACAGCTGATTGTCTCGTGGCCTTTGCTGATGTGCATCAGGAGCAGGTTTGGTGAGCTGCTGCAGCTGCTGCGGTGGTGTGAGGGCAGAGTGAGCTCGGTGTGTGCCCTGTCTCTGCTCATTAGCCTCTCCTCTCGCCTGGAGGAATTCTTGTTGGTGTTTCTTATTGCTTATTTTGCCCCTTACACAGAGGATTTGCAGGCTGCTGCTGTGTCAGTAGCATATGTGCTTGCACGAGCTAAGGTAAAATCTGGCTCACTTAAAATGTTAAATTTGAACTTAAACATTGCACTGCTTAAAACAAGCAAACAAAAAACCCCTAAACAGTAAGTACATTTGCTTTACCTTAATGTATTACCTCAAGTAGTCCTCTAAAGAAAGATTTGTTTTAGGCTGTCCTTTCTGTTCAAAGCTTCCCAAAAAGTCGATGGGAACTTGGAGGAGGGAATTTGACAATGCAGATGAGCAGCTCTGGGCTGAGCTCAGCGAGGCTGGTTTGCCTTTCCACAGCTGGCAGTGGGGTTGGTAAATACAGTGTGGAGCAAAGGGTAAATGACCACGGAGCTGGGATCAGCACAGGGGAAAGGCTGAGGTGCCTGGACTGACAGGATGGCAGAGAGGGGCTGAAACAAAGGAGAAAAGATGAGTATTACATTGATTTTCAATTTTTTTTCTGTTGAAGGCCACAGTGCTCCTTGCAGGGTTTGCAGTCTGGAGTGAGGGAAGGTGATCATTTCTGTCTGCAAAATCCCAGTACGGGCAGAAAGTGTCTGTGTGATCCCAGGAGGCTCCTGCTCACAGCTGAGCCTTTCTTGGTGCTTTTCTGTGCTGTGTGCTCAACCCAGAGGCTCCTCTGCCTGCTCTTGGCCAGCCTCCCTGCTGCCCAGGCTGTGCTGAGTGCTGGGCTCACGTGTTTGACTTCAGCTCACATTCACCACTGACCTAGAAAAGCTCCTGGCACTGCACAGCCACAGCAGGGCAGGAAACAGCTCAGAGGCACAGAAAGAACCAGCAATTACACACTCCTGGAGCCCATTACCATGTCATCTACTTGTTATCATGGTTCTGTTTTGTGCACTTGGAGTTCCTGGCATGGAAAGGGCCAAAGGTGTTCTCTGCGACGTTCTCATTGCTGTTGGTGCTCTCTGGTTTTTTGGAAAGTTTGTTTGTTAATAATGCCTATTATAAATGATTTTGTGCTGGACTTCTCAGCCATTTTTTGGCAGCACCACCCTCCTTTTAAACTTCTCTATTAACATATCTGATGGTCACTTCTCACAGGCCAAAGATTCACTTCTCTGACTCAATTACTTCGTGCAGAAAGTGAACCCTCAAGTCAGAATGAGAACAGGCGGATCAGTCATCATCACGGGCCTGATTTTCCATACTTGGTTTAGGCAAAATCCAGACATGACTGAACATTTGTGTGTGTGTCTCTCTAAAGAAAACTAAAACCCCAAATCCAGTAAAATTCACAATATCTAGTGCTATTAAATATCTGTGTTTGTTTATCTGAGTGGCACCTCCAGGGATGAGGACTCCAGAGCTCCCTGGGCAGCCCCTGCCAAGGCCTGAGCACCTTTTCCAGGAAAGGGACAAAATGAGCAAGCTGAGCTGAGTCAGAGCACTCAGTTTATGAACCCATGAGAATCTGAGGGCCAGGTACACAAACCACGGTGTGTTGTGAACAGAGGGTGATGCAGGAGGAATGTATGGGGGAAAGAGTGACAAATAACTTGTATTTTCAGTGCAGTGATACAGAATCAGTCCTGAAATCTTCTGTTCACCTGCTCCTCCCAGACACTCCCTGGCTTTGCAGCCCTGTGCATGTGGTGACAGAGGATGTTTGTAAATCCACTTACCTGGGCTGACTTTACAGCCCTTCACAGTCCTGGCCATCCACTTGGCAAAGTTTGTTTTAGAAAAATCTGTCTCCATGCAGCCATGCAGTCTAGATGTTCAGAATGCCAAACATAACTTTTTAATTTTTTTTTTTTTTTTGGGCACACTGTTTTGGTTTTCTTTCCCACGGAACCAGTCTGATTACTTAGGTCCTTAAAGTTCAGCACACATTCAGGTGATTTGCTGCCTCAGGGTACCTAAATTTCTGCCTGTATTAAAAGTACTCCACCCCTCTCATGTCCCAAAGTCCAGATTTGAAAAACATCAAATTCCTTCATGACTTATTCTTCTGTTTTCCTCTCAATTCTTCCAGGCTTAAATGACAAAATAACTACATGATGTAGGGATTTTGGGTTTGTTTTGTTTTGTTTTTTACTTTTTATAAAAGCCACAAATATAAAACGTGTTACAAATATTTTCAGTTTATAGCTTTATATTTTTTTATCACACTCACAGGAGGTGTAACACAAAAACAATATGGCAAGAATTCACAGAACAGCTACAGCTAATAGCCAGATCAATTCAAGAACTAACAACAACAACAAAAAAAATACAAAATGCAAGTGGGAGCTTATTTGTCTAGAAAGCCTTTTTCTTGTTTCATTTCTTAAGCTGACAGCTGTCCTAGCTGAATGACAGTTTGACTATTATGCTTTTAAAAATTAGGTGCTAAAGGGTTGTTTTCTCCTCGATCCACAACATATAATTACACGAGGAAGAAAAAAAGATCCTACACGGAGGCTGCACTTCCTCAGAGCAGCGTGAGCAGTGTCTGCTCTGAACCTTCATTATGAGCACACCAAATGTTCCCTGCACAGCACAGCCCGTGGCAGTGGGAGCTTTATTGTAGTTTCCCTTAGCAAGTGTTGATGGATTTATGGAGGGTTTCATTAAATATGGGCTTAAAGGATATCCGCTATCGCCCACTTGTCAAAAGCAAAAAAAAAAAAAATCATATCAAAGCCATGGGCGCAGCTCCGAGCTGCAGGTGTTAACAGTGCTCCATAATCTGGGAGTGTTTAACTCCCCAATTAGTGGCAGTGGGCTTGTCTCAGCTCAGCCCTCTCACAGATAAATTTCCAAGACGAATGCATCCCGTGGAGGCTGAGGGCACTTGGACAGCTGTTGGGATTCTGGAGGCTGAGAATTTCAGGCTTTCTGTCCTAAAAGGTGCTGACCCTCAGGCAGGCACTGCATTTGACCTGAGGGGTGGAACAGGCTTCCAAAATTGAGTGACAGCACTGGGGTTGTGGGTGTGGAGTTTGGATAGTTATTGTGTGATATCACAGGGTGGAAAACTTAGAATTTGGGGGTTTAGTATATGGAAATATATATGGGGCAATATGGAGGATTTAAGGTGTTGTCTAAGTCCTTCTTCTTCACCTTCTTCTTCTTGGTTTTGGGTGTTTTTTTCTTATTGGGTGAAAAGGTCCCCACTGCAGACCATTGGTTTTTGGTTATTGGGTTAAAAGTAAAAATAATTTAGGTGTTAGTTCACAACTGGACAATTTGTCCTTGAATAGGCTTTGTAGAGATAGAGAGGCACCAATTTTGCACTCTTATTAGAGTATAGCAGAACTTACAGCTTGTGAGGCTGTCACATAGATAAGAATTAATAAACCTCTAAATCTGAAGACGAAACTGTGACTCCCCTGTATTAATCCTGGCTCTAACATGAAGAAAAGAAGATAAAAATTCAACATACAATGATCCCATCCATGTGTTGTGCTGTCCCAGCTCAGGGCTGTGTTTCCCTGGCTCTCGGTGCTCTGTGTGTGGAGCTGAGCAGCCCTGGGGAACAGGAACAGGCAGCCTTTTTGTCATGTTTGCTCTGATTTTGAGGGGTTGAATGCCTCATGCCACTGTTTCAGTGCTGCTCGAGCAAGAGGGATGTTCCACAGCACCAAACCCACCTCTTTGCCTGTCACAGGTGGACAGTAATTATCCCAGTGTAGGAGGCCAGTGCTGCACGTTTGCCCTTGGCAACCAAATCCCTTCTCCTGCCTTCCCCACAAACAGGGCAGCTGCAACCCCAGCCCAGAAACCAAGCTGAAATACCCTGTGCAACGGGGCTGTGCCTCCAGACAAAGAGGGTGCACCCTGGTGTTTGTAAAACATGCACTTGTGGCATCAGATAATAACAGGTACAAAGAATAATGGCACAACTCAGGCTGCCTGTGGAATTAGAAATATTTGGTTCAAACCAGTCATACACCCATGGTCTGAGCCAACTCCTCAGATGTCAGAATTCTCTAGATTTTGATGTTCACGGTTAGGGGAAAAAAAGAAAGTAAACAAACCCCAAAAGTAGTTCCAAAATTGAATTAATATTTCAGTTTATAAGACGGCAAACAGGATATAATTATTATGACTTTTCTCTGTGTTCATCAGAAAAAAAAAATGGTTCTCTGAATAAAAAGCCCAATTATTTATTTAGTAGCAAAACCATAGTGGAAGAAAATTTATGGCATATTGTAATGGGTACAATTACAAAATAGGTAATGGGTACAATTTACAAATGCATTGTCAGAACCACAGATCCATTGTTTGAGAGGGAAACTGGCACCAGGACCTGCTCCTTGAAGGAGTACGGGCAGACCCCCAAAATGCAATTTATTCACATGTTCTTTGATCAGTGGAGCTGAGAGACCTGGGTGCATTGGAGGATCCCTGGGGCCCTGGAAGGCCTCACGTGTGGGTGAGAAATTGGGAGAGCAGGAGGAAAACAGGGACAAGGAGGGGACAGTGCTCTGCACCACAGAGCTGCAGGGGAGAAATGAGGGAGAAAGGCAAGAGGTAAGGCAGGAAAGGATTCCCAAACCAGTGGGAAACTCTGGGGCAGAGGCTGATGGACACAGGAATTTCTGGTTTGATTAAAATGCACCTGCAGTTGTGTCCATAGGCTGGGCTTTGCCAGGATCAGCTTCCACTTGTCTCTGTGAGCCTGAACATCACCAGACCATGGGAAACTCAGTCCATAAAACACAATCCTACTGGCAAAGCAGGTGGGCTTGTGCTGCCTGCTCGGGGAAAAGGTATTAAATCATCCCAATCAACAGCCTGGTACTTTCATCCCAGCCTTTGTGTTAAACATGGGGCTCAGCCTTGGACTTGCCAATAAACCATTCCTGGGTTTGAAATGGGATTTATGATGTGCAGTGGTGAGAGCTGTGACAGCACCTGATGGACTCTCCCTACAGGACAAGCTCAGAGGGGGCCAAGTGGGCCAGCTCTGGTTCTGAGATAAATCACTCGGTGGGATCACAAGGAGGGATGTAAAACTGCTTGCTCTGCTGGTAATTTAATCATCTGGGGGGAAAAAAAGGTCCTGGGAGAAAACAAAACATAGATAATGATTTTAAATTATGGAAAATGTCTCAGCTCCTTTTAATTAGCAGTGGTGCAGTATGAATTCTGGAGCTTGCAGGGCTCCTTTGTGAGCCTCAAGTTCTGTGCTTGCAAAAACAGAGCATCAAAGCAAGCCAGTGGCATCACAAAAAACTAAACCGTTTTTATTTCACTAGATTTAACAATTCTAACTTCTCAGACTGAGGCTGGAGGTGTTCCCTTGGGCATTCCTTCTCAGTAGGAGAATGAAAATCAAAGGCTTGCAAACCAGGAGAGCTCGTACCTGCTGTGAGTGCTGAGATCACAAGCCAATTCATTCCAGCAAAGCAAATGTTATGCCAGAAATATGACAAGGAGTGGGTTTAGTCCATTGGGCTGCAGCCCCTAGATCCTCCAGAGCGATTTTCTAACTAAAAATCAAGTGTCTCAACACAAGGGAGGCTTTGAACGTTTGTTTGGATCCTCAGACGCTGTGTGAGTCTGCAGACTCCCTCTGCTCCTCCTTAGGGATTTCTGGGATGAGTCACCTCCCAGCACTCAGAGCTTCCTTCTCCCATGTTCTTGGAGCTTGGGGTTGGGCAGGAATGACGTGGAGGAAGTTCAGCTGCTCCATGTGAAGGAGGGAAGTCATGAAGTTCTGTCTCATCACAAAGGTATCAAGGGCCAAAATGCCTAAAAGAAGTTAAAAAGTGCTTAAAGGAATGTTGGATGTTTCCAAACCCAGTGCCACTTTCACATCAAAGCAAATAAAAAATGGCATTTGATAAGTTTTATTTTACTCAAGGCTGGGGGCTCAGATTGGCATTTCAGCCTGTACAGCATTAGGGCAGTGGGTTTGTGGCAATGGTGTGGCCACTTTTGGTCAAGTACAAGCTCCTGTTTAGCTTCTTCGGTTGCTCCTTTTATTAAATCATAATTTGCAGTGAATTCTAGCATCATATCCTTTCATATATATAAAAATTCAGATATAGAATATGAGTAAAAATAGAGCAAATATGTTTAGTGAGTCGAAGTGTTTGTGGGAGAAGGGATTTCTGCTTCTACTTCAATTGTCTCCATGAGGGGGTAAGAACATTAGAGTGGTAAATAAGAAATTAAAACATAGTATTACTTAATTAAAATACAGCCTAAAAATCAATCCTACAAATGGGTTTTGTAACAAGACATCCCAAGGATAGCATTGGAAATATCTGTCTAAACAGTCTCAGTACTGGTGCCTGGAACTGATGTAACTTCTTCATTGCCTTGCCGAAATGTCCTCATTGCAAAATGTCAGGATGACTCTGCTCCAACTGTAAGGAAAAACATTAAATGACAGTTGCAGGTTTTGTGCTGGTGTAACCCACAGCGTAACAAGATGCCTGAAATCAGAAACTGAAGGGCTGGAGGAATTAGTGCCTAGATCGGCAGAGCACATCCGAATTTGGATCCAGAGAGGGGCGTTGGGAGGAGTGGCTGAAGGTCACGGAGCGACAAGGGAGAGAGCAGCAGCAGCAGCAGCACAAACCCCGGCCCTGTGACGGGAAGGGCAGGAGGGGAAGGGCAGGAGGGACTGCGGAGGGGCTGAGCCCGAGAGAGAACGGGAAACGAGCACGGGCGGCAGGGAAAGGGCGGCGTGGCGTGAAGGGCACGGCAGGAGACGGCCGAGGGCGGGACAGGGCGGGGCAGATCACAGAATCACAGAATGTATAGGTTGGAAGAGACCTTCGAGATCACCGAGTCCAACCATCGATGCCCCAACACCTCAACTAGATCAGGGCGGGGCAGATCGGGGCGGGGCAGATCGGGGCGGGGCAGATCGGGGCGGGACAGATCGGGGCGGGACAGATCGGGGCGGGGCAGATCGGGGTGGGACTGATCAGGGTGGGGTAGATTAGGGCAGGGCAGATCAGGGCGGGGCAGATCGGGGCGGGGCAGATCGGGGTGGGGCT
>JBBMKD010000067.1:13514076-13560636 GCA_037834095.1 Argya squamiceps
AGGCTGCTCCCAGCCCCAGTGTCCAACCTGGCCTTGGGCACTGCCAGGGATCCAGGGGCAGCCACAGCTGCTCTGGGAATTCCTGTGCCAGGGCCTGCCCACCCTAAAAAGGCTGTGAGGTGTGTGTTTGTCAGCAGTAAGTGATGTAGTTCCTCAGGACTGGCAGGATCAGCTCCTGCATTTTCTGTGTCCATCCCCTTGAGCCTCCTCTGCAGCCCTGGTTTATCTGAGCCCAGGCTGGGGCTCAGCTGAGCCTGACCCTGCTCTGGCCATTGTTTCCAGCTGTGCTGTACCTAACAAAGACATTTAAATTCTCATTTGAGCAACCCAGTGCTGCCTCACTATGGAGCTGCTCCTAATACCATGACAAAGATGGTGAGGCCAGGGTTTTGTTTTTAAAAAGGGAATAAACTGAATTTGGGCAAGTTTTGGTTCTTTTCCCTTTCCAGTTTCTTAGTTATAAAAGTTGATACCCCAGAGTTAAGATGCAGTGGTGTAGGTGCAGTAAAAATACCCTGCATTTGTAGGAATAAAGCTGCTTTTCAAATGTGGTTGCTCAAGGCTGGGTATATTTCACATGCCAGGAGTTATGAGGCAACTCCAAACTGGGGAGTTGGAGTTTCTGAATATTAAATCCCCTTTTAATAACGTGTTCTTACTACAACACTTAAAATGCTTGGCAACCAACAAAAGCCTCATCTAAGAGGGGTGTACTACATCTATTTAAAGATATAAAAGAGTTGCCTTCTGGATTCTATTCAATGATCTATAAGGGGCCTGACCTCTCCTTTAGTTCTTTTCATATTGCTATTACGTTTCCCATGAATGATTTCCCTCCCCCCAGTCCTTTAACTTTTCTAATTTTGTGAAAGAAACAGAGGAGGATTGGCAGCTGGGCACTAGCTGGAGATCTCAAGCCACTGTATTTAACATGAATTTTGTGCAGAAACAGGAATGAGACTCTGTAGTGTAGTTTAGAGTAGAAAAAAAAAGAAGGTAGAAAAGTAATTATGATTGTCACATGGTTTGGGGAGAAAAGTAATTTTCTGTCCCTCACTGAATCTCAGTACTGAATTTTTTGGGGAAAGCTGATCATCTCCTTTTCCACTGATTTAAACCTCAGCACCTCTGGGAATTACCTGGGAGCAGGGAAGGGCCTGGTGGGGCTGGGGATGGAAATTTGGGTTTTGAATTATCTCACCCCTTTTACAGTCAGAGGAAGGAGCTGAGTTTTTAAGGGAGAGTGTCACTCAGAAGCAGCAAATATCAAAATTTGGAACATCTGACCTGAAGAATGAGTTTTCAGTGTAGCTGACAGTAGGACTTGAGCTATTTGCAGGCTGTTTCTTTTTTTGCTGCTGCTGTTGGACAGCCCGGGTCACGCTGCAGGGTTTTGGCACAGCCTTGTGCTAAGACCTAATGACAAAAAAACCTTCATCCTAAACCTTTTTTTATCTTTTTACCCAGATGATCCATTTATGTTCCAAAATGATGAAACCAGCAGACTTCTGGAAAGCATTTTATTTCAGTGGAAAGCTCTGCATTTAAAGGAGAGTTGTTTGGATTGTTATAAAAAAATAATCAAATTTCAATCCCCTATTCATAAAGCCACAAGCCTCCCTGTGTTCAGGGGTCTGTGTTCTGATGTGTTTGATGGAAAGCTCGAACTGTGCTTGCAAATTCCTGGCTTGTTTTTCTTCTCCTGCAGCCCCCCTCCCTGGGTAACGCTGCATAATAGAGAGAAACTCCACAGAAAAGTGGGAAGGGACCTCCTACTGAGGGGTGCTACTTAAGATACAGATCATTGGCATTTACCAGCCATAAAAAAACCAATATTTTCCCAAACTCTGCGAGTCCTGCTCCACAGCATAAGGCTACAAAAGCCACAAGTTTGGTGCAGCACATCAAACAAACCCACCCATCCCCTTCTTTTTTACTTTTTAGATGCATTTAACTTGTTTTAGTAAACTTCTGGCTTCATCTTTGATTCCAAATTAAATGTTTGGATCTGTACTTCAGTGCAGCTTTGCAGATCTATTGTGAAATTTTGACTGAAGTGCTCACAGGGCAAAAAAAGGGATCTTTTCTGGCTAATATATTTATTACTTGAAATGATCTGCTTTCTGGTCCGTCCATCGTGCTGCAGATTTGGTGATAATTTCAAAGACCATAGCTTAAATTGGAGCAAACTGTTTGCATTTGATTATGTTTATTTCCTTGTCTTTAAAAAAGATAAATGAGGATACAGCAGAGAACAAAACAAATACCAGACAAATTTTAACAACTGATTTTTTTTGGAACGAGAGATCAAGACTAGTTCCTTTCAAAAAGTGATAAACACCAACTTCTATTCTGATTAAATAAAGGAAGTACAAACTGAAAGTGCTATAAATGCTAAATAAACCTGTGTGTGTTTAGAGGAAATATGTCTAGTCACACTTAGAAAAACGGGGGTTTATCATTACAAAAATACTTAAATAGCAGAGCAATGCTGGGAAATGGAACAGTTGTGCTATTAGCTGCTTTTAAACAGGCATGAGAAAACATCTGATGTTTAGGTGGCAGCTTCCCCACAGAAAGAAAAGGGAATTACAGAATTCCCAAGATCAAAATAAAACCAATTCAAGTAAGTTGCTGTATGGGAGCCCTGAGTCAAAGGAAACATCTGGTCCTGGGCCCTCTTAGCAGGACGTGTGGTGCACACTGCAGGGATGTCACCCACGGGGGCCAGCCAGGCTGCAGAGAGCAGAATTAGCTCCCTGAAAAGGGCATCTCATTTATCTAATTTATCATTTATAGGCGTTATAAAAACCTGTCCTGCTTAGAAAGGTCCTCTCTTTGTTTTACCCTCCGACAGCTGAGGTTGGGAGGGCTCCTGAACCACACAAATCTGCTCCAGCTGCTTTGGGTTTCCTCATATTGGAAAAATTTTGAAGCAGATGATACTGTTTGCAGAATAATGATCCCAAAAGCCTTTTATGTGCGTAATGATAGGAAATCATCACCTTACAGCTTTGGCCAGGCATTAATTTTTCTTTTGCAGAGTGATTTTTTTGCCTCATTAAGGAAAACCTTACAGAAGTGAGTTTGCCTGAACCCTGCAGGTAGAGCTGCTTGTACTGACAGTCACCAGATAAATCCTTGTGATCTTTAAGAGAATACAGAAATTATGGTTAAACAACTCCACAGCTTTTTTTGCACTTTGGGTCAGGAATGGCTGTGCCTGTGTGGGGAGAGCACACGGGGGTTTTTTCCCCCCCCTTCCTTTGCACAGGAGAATATTCAAAAGCACTTTTTGTTGTTTCGTGAATAACCGTATTAAAAGGGGAGGAAGAGATGTTATCTGTCAGACCCTTTTAGTGTCATAGTACCTAACTTTGTATAGCCCATACAGAAGACTGCCAGGGATGCTTTTTTTGATCCTCTTGGAGTGCAGCTTTTCTTTTCAAGCCCCAGAGTAATGGACTCTTAATCCCCAGTTTGCTTCCTGCCCCGGCAGAGATGTCTTTAGCCCAGCATTCATTTTGTTTACCTTTTTTTTAAAAAAAAAAAAAACTAAAAAAAACACCTCTCACAAGGCAAACTCCAGAACCCATGAAAGACCTATGAGATATTTGTGAAATGGGCCATGACTGCTTATAATTTGTAGGAATAATTACAGCATGCAAGGAAGTCTGCATTTATTAGCAAGCAGTGATGAAGCATGTTGTTAAGCACACAGTGTGTCACCAAAGCAGCAGGCTGCCCCCAGCCCAGAATGGCTTTCATTGTTAATTTGGAGCAGAAACACTGAAGCATATCCTGAGAAGGATGCTAATGAAGGGACTGCCAGTAGTAAAATCCCGGTGACCTTTGTGCTTTGTGCTAATTTCTATTCCCCCTCCCTGCCCCCTCCTGCTTCCCCCCCTGAGCTGCTATCTGGCCAGTTAGCCCGTGAATTTTGAGGTACAGTAGGAGTGTTGTCCTTGCCAGGGTGAGCTCCACGTGCCTCCCCCACTTCCACTCAAATCACAGCAGATTAAAGAGGCTTTTGTTGAAATGTAACAGACACGTAGAGGCAGGGCTCAAATTAACTGATTATAAATCACTAGTTAAGTCTGAGAAGGCAAATCTAGAGCTGGCTAATGATTTGAAATTACTAGCCAATTGTTAAATTAATCCCCTGTTTTAAAGCAACTGGGAAATGTTTGACAGCTGCAGAGGAATAAATATTTACATGATTTCTGTAGGACCTGTTCTCTGCTTGCTTGGCCAGTCCTGCAAGAGGCAAAGGAGAGGTGGCAGAGCTGAGCCAGGTCCTGGAGCTGCAGCAGGGGAGGAAATGAGCCTGGATTTTGGATGGATCCATTGTACTTTCAGCTTCCAGGCCTTGGCTTGAGCTTTGCATTTTCAGGCACCTGAGGAAAAGGAGTTGGATTGGATGGTTCCCTGCTGGAACTTTCTGGTCTTGCTCTGTCATCTGCCTGATGCTGAAAACATTTTTGAATTCATGAGGTCAGCAGTGCAAAAAGGAGTTGAAGGAGTTGTTTCAGGGTTATGATTAGGGAGTGGCTGGGGCTTTCTTTATCCAGGGTTGAGGTCTGGAGCTGTTACCTGAGGGGCTTTCAGCCCTTTGTGGGAGACCCACCCCTTAGTGGGAGTAGTGGGCTCAGGAAGTCCTTATGGGGCAGCATTTCCCAGTTCCTGTGGTGGGAACAATTCCCATTTTTGTCCCCATAGTGCAGTGGAAGGAAGGGAGGGGAGGAGCAGCACACAGAACCCCAAACCCTGCCCTGCTCTAACACCAACACCTTTCCTCTGCAGGCACTGTCAAGGTGAAGAGCTCTAACATACAAGTGGGTGACCTCATCATCGTGGAAAAGGTTTGTCTTTACATTCATCTGTCCTGTCTAAAGTACTTTTTTATTTTTGCAAGACCATAGAAAGTGAGATCTTTTGAATTCCTACTTACTTTACCATAGACTTAGAATATCAAGTGTTGAACACAAGTTGAAATATTTAATCACTTTATCACTTTATTATCCATCATTTCTCTACAAATGAAGGCAAATCTGTAGGTGTGCATCTGTAACCTCATTTTTTACTTATACTATGGCAAGATGAAGAGCTTCCCTCTCCTTTCTGTGGCTGTTGGACACAGGTTAAATACCTGGACCAAATGCAGCATCCAGGTGTTTCTTTGGGTATAAGCACTGCAGTTTTGGAAGACCCAGTGATCCATTTGTAGGTACTGGAATATTCAGGTAGATTTCCCCCTTTGTACAACTTTTAATGTGATTTTTTTAATCCACTGATTTTCTGTTTTTCCCACCCAAGCAGCTGTGACCTCTAAAACCATTAGTATGAAAATACTGGGTACAAAAAGAGAAACTTGGTATCTGCAGATTCCAGATAGAACCTTTCTGCTGACATGGGACTCCTTGAAAGGAAACCAGCACTAGTCTAAGATTTCTTCATCCTTCTAGAATTACTCTCCAGCCCTTTTGTAAACCTAACCCTTGGGTCTGGTCAGTGGGAGCTGGCACCAGTTATTATCCTGCACTTGGAATTCTGCAGGGAGGCGAGTTCAGGATTGAAAGCAAACTGAATCCCCAGCTCCAGGCTGACAAAGGAATCCTCTTTGTGCCTTTGCTGCTCTGGGGAAGGAGCTGCACACGCCAGCAGGGCAGGCTGCACAATAATGGCCTTTCTTCTCCCCCCAGAACCAGAGGGTCCCTGCTGACATGATCTTCCTGAGGACGTCGGAGAAGAATGGTAAACATCTGGAACCAATTGTCAAAATAGCCATTAACCTTTCACTGGTTGTTTGGAGAAAATTATCTTTTGGAAATGGGAGAGAAATAGATAATAGTAAAATTTGAGGGAGAGAGGGGAACTGGAGTGGTTTTATGGACCACCACTTCTCAAGATGTTATATTCCAGTTTTGTTTGCTGATCAAAGAATGTAGGGGTCGAGTCCAGGGTAAATGAATCTGGTTGCATTTTAGATATATTTCCTTACTGTTCAGGCTTGTTTTGTTAAGTGTGGGATAAGGAAATGTTTGATCAGAAGGATTAGAAAACAGATTTAATGGGAGCATTCCAAGTGTCTTAAAAAGTACAGCACAGAGAATTCTGGCCTAGTGGAAGGAAAGGAGTGTGGCGCAGGAACGTCACCCTTCCATTATTAACAAATGTAAGTCAGACACTGTTCCCAGGGAAAGAAGGATATCTGAGAGGGGAAGCCATGCCATGAGTTATCTGTGGATGTTCCTGGGACAGAGGTGGAGGGTCCCTGACTCTGTTCCCACCCCCAGGCTCCTGTTTCCTTCGCACGGACCAGCTGGACGGGGAGACAGACTGGAAGCTGCGCCTGCCCGTCACCTGCACCCAGCGCCTGCCCACGGCCTCTGTAAGCTCCTGCCTGCAGCCCCTGTGCTGGGGAACTGTGCACAGGCCTTGCCTGACAGCCTGTGGGTGCTGCAGTGCTGTTTGCAAGCTGCAGTTTCCTTTCTGGGGCACAGACACCTGGAGTGTCTCAGGTGTCACCCCAGGAGATGCCCTCAGTGCCCCAGGTTTGTTTGCTGTGGGGCTCTTGGGCTGCAGTAGGCACCAAGATAAAAATCCTAAATCATGCTGAGTAGCTCGTGGTGAAGTATTCTGGTAAAGCTTTTGTACATTATTAGGCTTTGGCTGACTGATAGGACTGATAGATGTGTCTGTTTGCAGGACCTGCTGCAAATCCGCTCCTACGTCTACGCAGAGGAGCCCAATATTGACATCCACAACTTCGTGGGGACCTTCACCAGGGTGAGTCTGCTGGGCTAGAAATCACCCAGAGATTCACCAGGGTTTATGAAAATTCTCCATCCTATCAGAAATCCCTCTGCCAGCTCGCCCAACATCCCTCTCCAAACACCTCTGTTGGACTCTTCTCATCCTCTGCTCTTTTGCTTTATTGACAAGTTTGTTTATTTTCCTCTTTTTCCCGTTGTAGGAGGACAGTGACCCTCCAGTAAATGAAAGTTTAAGCATAGAAAACACCCTGTGGGCCAGCACAGTGATTGCATCAGGTGAGGTGGAGACCTGTGTAAAATTGTTTTTTAAGGGAATATGTTAACAATTTTTAAAGGTATTTCTGTGATGGAATAATTCTGTCAGTTGGAGAAATTAGCAGTTGGAATGAGGTTTCCCCCTTGTCCTAACACCTCTGGGGAGCTGAGCTGACATCTAATTGCCTCTTGGACATTCCTAGATGAGAAAGAAGTGGAGTGGCCTTTGGGGCCCTTCTTTAGCATCTAGGACCAGAATAGCACTTAATTGCTGTCTGCACATTGACATCCTAATCTGTAACAGAAATGGTGTCAAATGGATTCTGGGAACAGAAGCTGAGATGAAAGATTTCCAGGTAAGTGCTTCCATTGGGTTTGTCCTATATACTCTTAAAAAAGGAAAAAAAAAAATCAAGTCTTTGACAGCTTTTGACTCATATGTAGGATAAACTCCCAAGGCCTGAGATGAATCAATGCCCCCTTGCAGAGGGTTGTCAAAGTAAAAGCCTTGTTCCTCTCCTGCCCAGAGTGTTTGCAGAGTTGGCTGGGCAGGAGCTGGAGGAGAGTGGAATTCTGGAGTCCAGTTCTGGAATTAAACTTGTCAAATGGAGAGACTTGACAGTGCATTTGCAAATATTTCAAAGGGTTTATGCAGCCGAGTCTGTTTGAAATGTCCATAAACCAACTCGAAACACTCCTTTTTTACAGATCAATGTGTCTTCAAGCTTTTTCTAGTCCTGGCAGGTGCTTCCTCTCATTTACACTGACTTATCAATGCAATACTCAATTTTGTTTCTCCTCTGGTAATAACAAACAGCACGTTGTAGGTTGTTTCTGTTAGGAGAAAATGTGGATATTGTTTTTCTTCTGCTGTGAGTGGAAGTTGTGGGGTTGTGGTGCCACCTCACTGGGGCAGCCCCTGTAAGATGAAGCAGAGCAGTGTGTCTTTCTCCATCTGCTGCAGGAGGGCTGGGTCTGACTCTGACTGTTTGCAGTGGATTTGGAGTAGCTGTGCCATCTGCTGATCTGAATTGTGATGATCTTGCCACCACCTGCCATCTGGCTCCAGGGATTTGTTGTTGTTTTGGGGGGTGGTTTTTTTAAAGGAATGTTTCTCAGCATATTTTTAGAAGCCACCTCTCTTGAATCAGCCTTATTTAAAAATAAGTCGCTTGTGGCTTGTTAAAACTTTGATCATTAGTGAGAGCAGGGGAATAGTAGAGTATAAAGTAGCAATGTATTTGCAGTAGTGCTTTTTTTAGAGTTGGTTTTCTCCATTTTTACAGACTCCAAACACTGGGCAGTAGCAGCTTTTAAACTGTTGATGGTAGATAGCTTTTTCCTCATGGCTCTTTGCAAAGTCTTTAAGAGAAAACCCACAGAAACCCTGTAATTTATGGTGCTCAACTGAATTATGTTTCTGCAAGAAGAAAATTGAGAACTTTGTTGTTCTCAGCTCTTTAGCAACTGTGGGACAGAGCATTCAAATTCACTGATGGGCTCCCAGCAGCTCCATCTGTTACAGGAAGGTAGGAGTTGGTATGATTCACTTGGTGGTAGGAGCAGTATTTAGATAAACACTTAAATTTTAGATTTTAAAATAAGATAATTCTGTCTTTGAGCTCTGGAACTCATTGGATTTGCTTTGATTGTATCAACCTTTATCAATAAATAACCATAGCCCAGAGCTGGTTTAATTTTGACACAGTTGGTGGAAAGCAGCACCAAAGTGGCATTTCAAGTTGTAGGAGGAGATCCAAGAAATCCTCTATCCCTACCAACTTTTATTTATAGTGTGGAGAGACAAGTGGATCAAAAGGGGGTCAGGGAAGGTAGAGCAGAGCTGGCTGCTCTTCCCATGAGCTGATGGAGTCTGTGATGCTGCATCAAGTCCAACCCTGAGACTGAATTACTGCCTGGGAGGATGTTTCCTCTTCCAGTCTGTGTTTTCATAGGTGTTGTGTGGCAGATACCAGCTTTCTGAATTTCTGGTTGCTTCTGAAATTAACCTAATGAAAGTCCTTTCCACCTGACAAGTGTTTTTATGGAGAAAACCTTTGCGTGTGCAGGTACTGTGGTGGGAGTTGTCCTGTACACGGGGAGGGAGCTGCGCAGTGTGATGAATACCTCCAACCCAAGAAGTAAGGTATGGTGAAGAAACAGGTTTGTAATAAATAACAAGGACCAGAAATTAATTATTTTTAAGAGAAGATCCTTCCAAATACTCTATGTACACTCTACAAGGACAACCTCATAGGAATAATTCATATTTTCCAGCCTGTGATTTGACATAGTTACCATCACAGAACCTGTTTCTCCTGATTTTTTTTGATTTGATTATACATGTGCTTTCTCACTTTTTTAAGGTTGTCAGAACCCTTGTTTTATATGTTTATAATGAGGCAGTCCCAGTTAGAACAGAAAAGCTTCTTTTGCTGAATTCTTCTGTTGTAGCAAAGCTAAGACATGCGGCAGGGGTGTTCACACAGCCTGCAGCTTTTGGCAGTGTGAGTCCTCTCACACCTCTGCATCCTCTGCTGAGCCTCTTAAGGGATGGAAATCTCATTTAATAAGCTGGCAAAAGTATTGATTATAAATTTAAATATGTTTGTAGTGTTTTAAAAGAAGAGAAGCTGGCTAGTGGGGAATGACTCTTTGGGTGGAATGACAGTTCAGTTCCTTTGTGAATATTCCATTGAGCTGACATCTTTATCCCTGTGCCTGAAATCTGTGCTGCTGTTCCAGATTGGCCTCTTTGATCTGGAGGTGAACTGCCTCACCAAGATCCTGTTTGGGGCTCTGGTGGTGGTGTCCTTGGTCATGGTGGCCCTTCAGCACTTTGCAGGCCGTTGGTACCTGCAGATCATCAGATTCCTGCTGCTCTTCTCAAACATCATTCCCATCAGGTAAGGGACAGCTGCTGCTGCTTCCCAGCAAAACCTGCTCTGTGTGTTCCTCCTTGTTCCCAGCCCAGACAGGCACCTGAGCTCATATCTGCTCCCCATTTCACAGCTGAGCAAGGCTAGAAGTAGAAGTGAAGTTACTGTTCCAACGTTATGATTGCTTTGTTGTTTCTACTGAATTTGTTCAATTTATTAACCCATTCACTGGCTCAGGCTGTGGATTTGGCATTTAAATACCCTTCTCTCAGGGTCTGGACTGCCTGGTTACTGTGGAAAGAACAGAGCAAAAACTGGAAAAGGAGAGTGTTTTATACAGAATGTATTAGGGGGCAATGAAACTTTAATATGAAATTGTACTGTATTAGTAAGTAGATTAGTAACTTTGGGTGCAGGGCTGGGATTCATTTCAGCTCCATTTTTAATCTGCTCTCTGGTATCCATCACTGTCCTTACTCTGTCCACCTCCCCCTCAAACCATATCTGCTCTTCTCACTGTAATTTTATCATCTGTCCTTGAATCACAGTGTAATTACATTTGCCACCAGAGCACTGACTTGGAATAAACTTCTCCTGAAACTCTCCTTTGGCACCTCAGGTTCTCTGTGGAGCTCGTCCTTTTATTGCACTGTGGCAATTCACAAGGATTTTTTCCACAGTTTACCTGGTGATACTTCTTCTTTTCCTTTTTTCTCTTTCCTCCTGTGCAGTTTACGTGTGAATCTGGACATGGGGAAGATCGTGTACAGCTGGGTGATCCGGAGAGATTCCAAAATCCCTGGCACTGTGGTTCGGTCCAGCACCATCCCTGAGCAGCTGGGCAGGATTTCCTATCTGCTCACAGACAAAACAGGTATTGGTGCAGAAAATACAGCTTTGAGTCATGGTATGTTGTTTGGATTTTGTTGTGGTTTTGGCCAGGAGAGGAGGATAATGTGAGATTTCTGTGGACTGGAAGAAATATGCATTTCCTGTCACTTTGATAATATGATTTAATCAGTTTTTGAAAAAAAGTTCTGCTTTGTTTGTTTGTTCTGAATGCACTGTAAGTAAGGTAGGACAGGAATTTTATGCTACTTGAAGGAATACTTCAAGCACACTATTAAAACAAAAGCTGAGGGGAAAAATGAAATTGAAATCAACTCTTTTGAACTAGTTTTCAAAGCCAGGGTAAGATAACTTTCATATATAGGCAGAAGCTGTCTGCTGCTGTCCTTACACCTTTGAAGCTGAGCTTGAATTGAAGGCCTGAGCTGTAATGAAAAGCTTGGTCTGACATAAAATCCTGGTCCCACTGAAGTAGTTTCCAATTTTTTTTTTGGTTCCAGTGGGACCAGAACTATGCTTGCAACTCCTGCTGGCATTGACTGTGGGGTGAATCTCATTGTTATTTATACTCCCCCACTTCCCAGGGGGATGAGCACTCAGGTTTGTTGGTGTTGCGGTTTGTGCCAGCCTCGGCTGTGCTGGGAGTGCTGCAGGTTCAGCTGCTGGCCCAAATTCAGGTTTATCTGTGCTCAAGGCAGAAGACAGGAGGTGTGCTGGGGAGTGGGGGTGTTACTCCCACCCTGTGCTGCTGCTTTTCCCAGGGACTCTGACCCAGAACGAGATGGTTTTCAAGAGGCTCCACCTGGGCACGGTGGCCTACGGGCTGGACTCCATGGACGAGGTGCAGAGCCACATATTCAGCATTTACACCCAGGTAAATTTACACCCATTCTCACAGCTCACTGCCTTCCCTGACTGCCTGCTCCCAACAGTCTTCCACATCACTGGGCTGATGGTGAATTAATGTGGTGGGGATCTGCTTGTGAGCTGCTTTTTGGGAAAGTGTGAAGGTCGTTATTGGATGTTTAATGCATAAATAATGTCGTGATTGCTCATTGTGTTCTGCTCATTATGTGATGTTTTTTCACATCATGTGTGAGTGTGTGTACCTGCCTCCCGTTGCTGAGGTCTGAGTCTAAAATAACTTTTATTTAGATATCCAGCATTTTTCTTTCTCCTTCCTAGCATTTGGATCTTCTTGGTGTTGAGACCCTTAAATGATAGAACTGTATTAAAAAAAAAAACAACAAAACAAACACACCCCAAATCACAATCCCCCAGACTTCAGCTTTATTTACCTTCCTTTTATACTGAATCTCTAGGGAAAACTTGACTACTGGTTAATTATTTGCCAAAGTGTCCAATATTTGTCAGGCACATTTGGGTGACTGACCACTCCAGTTGTGTGAGCAGTGACTGAGTGCACTTCAGCTGAGGGTTTGCTGTTGGATTTTGGCAACAGTGATACTAAATTTGAAAATCTTATGGGTCCTAATCACTAGTGTGGAAAATAACGTGTGGAATTACCCTGGTAATGGATATGTCTCATAAAACTTTCATAATTACCAAGTTAGATTCCTTATAATGAGAAGCATTTGCTGGCAATGATTCATTTTGAACTGTAGTTCTTATTCTTTGCTTTTATTTTTACCATGTTGTGGCCCTTTGACCTGGAAGTGAAACTTTTGTCCTCTTGACACTAAAGGTTAACAGAGCAGGAAACTGGATCACTGTGTGTCCCTTCTTCAACTGGGATAATTTAGTAATTGTGCAATTATCTGAAGACTCCCATTCTGATACTAAAAATAGTATTAAAAAATAAATGAATGCAATTAAGATTTTCTAGTTCCATACAAGTCATCTGTTTTGTGTTTTCACCAATTATATTCTCTTGCACATGAAACCTAAGTGATTCTAAATTTCCCAAACCACTGGTCTTTTGTGGTGTAAAAAAGTGGTTTCTCTGAGTCTTTTGAGGTTGGTGTGTCACCCTTGGGGGGATTTGCAGCAAAGGGGCTTTTTCTTGGTGTACTGTCCCAAAACTTAGGTAAATATTTTGGGGCCCTTCAGGAGCAATGCTGCAGGAGCTGATTTGCACTGGAGTGTTCTCGGGGGTGGCCCCAGTGAAGGTGTGGGGAGAGCACGTCTGGTTTGTGGGGATACAGCTTTGTAGGGTCTGCACAAACTGAACCCAAACTGTAACATCATGGCAGGATGGAGAAATGCTGCTCCCTTCTCAAAATATCTCCTTCAGAAGCTGCTCAGAGCGGGCCACAGGAGCTGCCATTTCAGGTCCATGCACACACACACCCCTCAGCAGAGGAAAGACAGAAAGGGTCTCCTGTATGATATTTTCCAGCAGGGTTTATTTCAGCATGGAGGAGGGATCATGGGCAGAAGACCCACATGTCTGGTTTGTGAGTCTGTACAAACTGAACCCAAACTGTAACAGTGTGGCAGGATGGAGAAATGCTGCTCCCTTCTCAAAGTGTCTTCAGAAGCTGCTCAGAGCAGGCCACAGGAGCAGCCATTTCAAGTCCATGCACACACATGCTTCAGCTGAGGAAAGAGAGAAAGGGTCTCCTATGTAATATAATTCCAGCAAGGTTTATTTCAGCATGGCAAAGGGATCAGGGACAGAAGATCATACCATGTGGTGCTTGGTGGTTAAGTAAGGAGTCAGGAACCAGTGGTCTGAGGGCACAAGGGTGGTACAAAGGCAGGGCAAGGGGCAGCAAACCTACAGGAGGGGATGAGGGATGAACAGTTGAGGTGGGCAGGGTTTACTGGCCAATGGGGAAGTTGACAGTGAAATTACCAATCTAGGGTAAATTGGCCGTAGCTCTGCAAGACACCATGAGGGAAGCCTTCTCTTGGAGTCTTGGCAGGAAAAACTCCATGGTGAATCTTTCCGGGGCAAAGCCTGGAAGCTTCCCTGAGCGCATTTTTAGTGTTCCCCGCAACTCCCCTGTTTTTCCTTACTGCGAAGACTTCCTTAATGAATTTTGCAGATACTTAACAGCAAAATACGAGCAAAAAAAAGCTCAACTTTGTTTTTTGCCAAAGTAAGAGCGTGTTGTGTTGTCCCTTGTCCCCCAGCAGCCACAGGAGGCCCCGGCTGTGAAGGGGCTGTCCCTGGCCACCAAGGTGAGGCGCACCATGGGCAGCCGCGTGCACAAGGCCGTCAACAGGGAAACACAAGCAAAACAATGCTAAAATTTATATTTTTCGCCACAGTAAAAGCGTGTTGTGTTGTCCCTTGTCCCCCAGCAGCCTCAGGAGGCCCCAGCTGTGAAGGGGCTGTCCCTGGCCACCAAGGTGAGGCGCACCATGAGCAGCCGCGTGCACGAGGCCGTCAAGGCCATCGCCCTGTGCCACAATGTCACCCCTGTCTACGAGAGCAACGGCGTCACCGACCAGGCTGAGGCTGAGCGCCACTACGAGGACTCCTGCAGGGTGTACCAGGCCTCCAGCCCCGACGAGGTCAGTCTGGTTTCTCGGGTTTTTTGGTTTTCTTTGCCCAAGATTTAGGCTGGTGGTTCTGCTGGGGTGGTTCAGGTGGGTCTTTTTTGCCTTCTGCCCTCTGAAGGCTTTTAGCTTGGCATGAGAATGAAGAGGAGTCTCAAGGTCTTGTTGTTTCTTGGTTTCTCACGTGTTTATTATTTCTTATCTTACAAATTTCTCTGTGCCTGGCTGAGATGTTCACAGCAGCTTGGGCACAGGTGACTCCCCCAGTGATGGGAGGTCACTGCCTTCTTACACAGATAGTTATGTACTTATTATTTACAATTCTGTGTCAATGTCTAGTACCTATACTAGAAAGGTCATTTCTACTTTGAGCCAATCTCCTCTCAACTACTTTGTGCCCCTGTCACATCAGGAGATGGAGGCCAAGGGAGAACAAGAACCCAGCGCACCGCCCCCAAATCTCCATCTTATCCCCAAGTCAGCTCCATTCTAAGAATCCTAAAACTATACAATTTTCCACCCCGTGATTAGCTACTGTCTGTCTGTTACACATTTGTGATTTGCAATTCTTCTCTCAATGTTAGAAACTTTTTCCATGAACTAAAGTCAAAGCCTGTGTCTTCCTGGGCTCTGTGCCAGGCAGCCCCCCTGGACAGATCCCCCTGTCCAGGATTCAAACCCTCTTTCTCGGGTCCCAGCCTCTCTGCTGAGGTCTGTGACCATCCAGGGCAACCAAAGGGATGCCCTGGACTCTGGTATGGTTGTCTGTCACCCTGATCTTTTTCAGCCTTCTGATGCTTGCGTTCTTGCAGTGGAGTTTCTCGCTGATTTAAGTGATGTTATTGAAACTGTCCTTGGTGTTTGTCATTCCTCTCTTGAGGAGGGACAATTGATGGGCTTCTAGTTTGACCAGTGTGGTGTTGGAGAGGTGGCACCCTCATCCTCCAATCCATGGTCATTGTCCAAAATCTATATAAACCCAAGTAAGAAAATAAACTTCCCTCTTTTTGCCCTGATGACCTGACTGCGTGTGTCGTTCTTTTCGTGTCCTGTAGTGACAGTTATCCGTGTGTTTCCTTGGAAAACCCCTCAGCTGCTTGGGTGCCCTGTCCCCATGGGCTGGGGCAGGGTTTGTTCCCTGCTCCTCTCCTCTGGAAGGTGTTGTCCTCCCCTGAAGAGGCAACGTACAGAAAGCAACTGCCTTTGCACTGAAATGAGTTCTGAATGATTTCCAGATGGTAATTTTTGTGATCTGCGTCTTTCCCTCCTAAAGCATTTACAGGCTATCTTTGCACAGATTTCTGTTTATTTACATATATACTGTGGTATATACTGTGTTGGGAAAGAGCTCCTACAATAGTGAAGTCAGTGATTTTTCTTTTACTCTTTATACTGTTCTGTCTTTAAAATATTTACACAGCAATTTGTCTGAAATACCCAGGGGATATTGTTTATTTGTTTTACTGTAGCATGATAACTAATCCTTCCAAGATTATTGTTTAAATTCTTTTTTCCTTTCTTGTGATATCTTAAGTAGAGAATAACAGCAGGTTCAGAAACCAGATATGCTTTGCTGCACTGAGGAAATCTTGTCTGTAGGTCTTAGATATACAAATATTATTTAGCTGTGCTCTGTATGTCATCCTAGATGGTACAAAATGCAGGAGCTGCACAAGTGGAGTCCTTGAGAAGGGAGTAATGCTGTTAAATAACATTCCCTGTAGGGGAATGGCTTTGGACTCCTGTTAAAGCCAGCCTTTGAAATCCTATATCAATAAAATATTGCCATGGCAGGGAAGGTCAGTTTATGAAATGAGTACAAAAACTCGTATTCTCTTTACTTTAACAGCAAGGGTAATTTCTACCAGTTGGCACAGGATTCATTTCCTGTAACAGAAAGCAGGATTTCCTAAATTTGTTTCCTGTGCACGCTGCCATTTAGAACTCTTGAAGTATCTTTATTCAGATATCAGTTACAGCCTTGGGGCTCTGCGAGCCAGTTGTCAGTTGCAGGCATACAGTAACTAACAGGGGAAATGAAATAGATATAATCTGATCAGAGATAAGAGTGCCTGGGATTCCTGGGCAAACAGCCTTTAACCCTGACAACGGCAGCAGCTGCCAGGACATGAAAGGGTGTGGGATCAATTGGTCTGTGCCTGCTGTCTGCCTGCCTAGGCAACCTAAAGGGGACCCTGCAGAGCAGCTCATGGCACACAAGGATCAATTTGTCTCTTTAGAATGAAATTTATTAGTCGATATCCACTTCAGTGGTGGCTGGGGTAATTTAATTGTTGGAGAGAGCAGAGCTGGAGGATGCTGTGCTGGGCTGCTGGGGCTGCTGGGCTTTGAAATGTTCAGATCTGTATCAGGCCTGGCTTGGTTGGAGCTGCAGAATGCTGGCAGGGACTTCATTGATTTCCCTCATCACTGAGCATGGGCTCCCTTTAAGGTGTTTGAGGGATTTCAAGCCTGCTTTTAATTCTCCTTCCTCTAGGTTGTAAATAGCTTTTGCATCTTGAATATTTCTCATCTTTCTGCTGTGGCTGAGAGCACTTTGAGTGACGTGTTTGTAGGGGGCAGAGAAAACCTCTTCTGTCTGTTGTGGAGCTGGGATGTGCTCCCCATCCTGTGGATCTCATCCCATCCTGTGGATCTCATCCCATCCCATAGATCCCATCCCCATCCAACCCCATCCTACCCCCATCCCATGGATCTCATCCCATGGATCCCATCCCATTATCCCATCCCACGGATCCCATGGATCTCATCCCATGAAACCCATCCTATCCCATGGATCCCACACCATCCCATGGATCCCATCCCATGGATCCCATCCCATTATCCCACCCCACCCCAGTGCCCAGACTGCCAGAAGAGCTCTCAGTGTTCCTGGTGCCGGGGGTGGTGTTGTCCCCTGGTGCCACCTCTGCTGTGCTGCTCATCCATTTGTCCCTCTGCACGAGGCTTTGCTCTCCAGAGCTTTGTAGGGTTGCAGTGGGGTGCTGGCAGGGAAGGAGGGAGAGGTGAGTGTGCAAAGGAGGTGCTTTAACAGCAGCTGGGAGCAGAGGTTTGCACCTCCAGGCATCTGGAGCTCACCAGCACAGGCAGAAGAACAGCCAGGGCTGCACACCAAGCAGCATCATGCTGGGGATAATTCCCAATAATTATTTATTAACCAGAGTATTAGAGAGCCAAGCTCCATCTCTGCTCTGGGAGGCTGCTAGGAGGATTATCTAACTGCACACTTTAATGCACTGAGGATGGCTTGAAGAAACTTTTGAGAAAGATAAGCTTGAAAGAGCCTTTGATTTGTGGTAATCTTTGTGAGTAAGCCTGCACAAACTTGTTAATATTAAGCCAAATATTGATTCAAATTGACTTAAAGGTCTTTCAAGGCAAAGCCAACTCAATTACCTTTTTTTTTTTTTAATCTGACAATTTAAGTCTACTTTATGAAAGGAAAAGTTTGGTTTAGGTTCTCTTTTAAGCTTGTGGATGAAAAGGAGCTGAGTTCACAGAAGGTGCTTCAGTTAGTCCCAATTGTATCAATTCATTAATAAAATCTCAGTGCAAGTGTTTGCAGGTTCTGATTTTATTTGTATCTCTTGTATGTGATTTTCCAAAATCAACTTCATTTTTAACTGATCTATTTGTAATCCCTTGAGGCAGTGGAGGCAGAGCCTGAAAGGCAGAAGGGATAATTAACCTTCAAGTCGACAGCAACCATGTGCCCAGCACTCTTGTGCCTTTGAAAATGTCACTGTAAAACACTTCCAGTATTTCATGTCTGTTTAGGGAAAGTATCCCTTGATCCTTTCTGGGGGCCAGTGATAGATGGGGCTCGTGTCAGCTGCTGCTCCATCTGTTACAGCCCAGACAGCTCCTGGAGTTAAATCCCAGCCAGCTCAGGCTGAGATGGATGTGTCAGCTGAGCTGGCCACTCTGGGGCTTTCTCAGGGAAGCACAATAAAGGCTTTGGTGTTTTGGCATGGCTCTGGTTGCAGTTGAGGGAAAGCTCGTAGAGTTTTGTAGGTCCTGAAAGAGTAGAGGCTGCAATCAAAATGGTGCCACATCATTTCAGTTAAACCTTAACAATCTGGGGATTCTTTGGTTTTTGGGTTTTTGTTTTGTTGTTGTTGTTTGTTGTTGTGTTTTTTGGTTGTGGTTTGGGGGTTTTTTTGGTGGGGTTTTTTTTTAGTTTTTTAATGTTTAGAGAAAAGGATTCTCTGCTAAGAAGTATCTGTCTGAGCCAGCCTTCAGCTGTCTTGCTGATCACTGCAAAATCGTTGAAATTTGTTGATGAGCTGTTACTACTGAACACACAGAGAACAACACGGAGCTCATTTTGTTTGGGTTGTTTTAAAATGAATTTTTTATGTGCTGCATTAGTGTTTCTGGCTTTGAAATTGTAAACCCAGGGTGAACGTGTCGTTTTGAATTCTTAATTTCACAGACAGCAAGCTGGGAAATCACTCTTTCCAAAATTAAGTGTTTGTAGAGGGGTTTCCCTGATGTGCCCAGGGAGGTTTGGGCTGGCTGGAGGATTCCAGTGCCTGCCCCTTGCTGGGGGTTGTCCTTTGGAACAAAATCACAGAGTAATTTAGATTGGAAAAACCCTCCCAGCCCATCAAATCCAAGCTGTGCCCAGAGAACTGAGTGCCACCTCAAGGAATTCCTGGGACACCTCCAGGGATGGGCACTCCAAACCTCCCTGTGCAGTTCCAAGCCCTGCCCACCCTTTCCATGGGGAAATTCCTGGTGTCCAGTGGAATGTGGCAGTGGAAGGCAGGGAGGTGACACAAGGACAGTGCCACAGCTGGGTCAGACACGAGCTGGGCTGCCCAAACCCTGCAGAAACTGGCAGGAAGGGTCTGAATTGGGAAAGAGCGGCTAGGAAGAGCCACCTGCATTTATCCATGAATCTGTTTTATAGTACCATTAATGACTGATGAATGAATGACTGAATTCTCTGAATTAATAATGAATTCTCTGTCCCTCCCCTCGGGAGGTGTGGCAGGAGCCCTCACCGTGTCCTTCTCCTCACAGGTGGCCCTGGTGCAGTGGACAGAGAGTGTGGGTTTGACCCTGGTGGGCAGAGACCAGTCCTCAGTGCAGCTGAGGAGCCCAGGGGGGCACATCCTCAACTTCACCATCCTGCAGATCTTCCCCTTCACCTACGAGAGCAAACGCATGGGGATCATCGTCAGGGTAAGGGCTGTTTTATCAAAGGTATAAGAGGTGGACAAACCATCAAAGCCAGGGTGAGCTTCATTAAATTGTGTTTTTATCCTCAACAGAAGTTAATTCCCTGAAATGTTCTTGTCAGGAGTGTAACAGTGCTCTTTTTTCTTTTCTCTTATTTGATTTGAAGTTTATGACCTATTATTTATTTTCTCCCCAGCTAGGAATAAAAAGGTTTCTAGTTTGTATTTCTCTGTTTAGATTTTCCCGTTTGTATTTTAGGCCAAACCAGCAAAACTCCCACTTGTGGTCAGTGGGAGCAACATCAGGCCTGGATCCTGACTGTAAATACCTTTAAAGAAGCCTTGGTCCCTCTCTGTGAATTGTTTTTATTTTGTAGCTGCTCTAAGCCACTAAAATCAGCTCCATGTGTGCCCTGTGCAGAATTAGGGTTGAGTGTTGAGACTGGGTATTACTTTGCCACATTTCTGGATATTTCAAAATAATATCTTCAAGCAGGGCTGTAATTTCCATTAAAAAAAGATAATAAATAGGTAGTTAGCAAGTAAAATTGGCTTTAATTAAACATGCACATGTGTATGTGTAGGCACTGCATTTGGTTTGACCCACAGCTTGGAGGGTGTTCACCTTTTCAGTGCTTCTCCTAAACTGTGCTGCTGGTTTAAAATACAGAAACAGAGGGAGGGAGAGCAGCGTGAAGCATCCAGAAGGAAATACACCCAGGGAGGGAGGTGCAGCTGCACTCAGCACTGCAGGGAGCAGAACCCCAAGGGAAACATTCTTGCTCACCTGCACAGGTATTGCCTGTCCTCACAAACTGCATTTTTTCGGGCTGTTGAGAGCCCCTGTGAGCATTTTGCCAGAGCAGAGGTTCCTGTGTCCAGCCCAGCAGTGCTGGCCCTGCAGGCACCATCTCCCTGCCCACCCTCTCTGCTCTGCCCCGAGGGAAAATCTCCTTCAACACAACTTCTAGCAAATCAGGCAATAGTTAATGGTGAAAGCAAGTGGCAGATGTTGCCTGGTTTGGGATATTTTTGCAATATCTGAGTGTTTCCTCGCACTCAACTGTCGTTTCTGTACCTAATTATTTCAGTTCTAAGAAACCCTGTCCTACCCCAGCAACCTCCTCACCATGGTGTGCACTGCCTTATCTTTCTTTTTGAAGAAGGCCTGTTTGTTTGACCACAATGTTTTCCATTCTTCGTTTTCTCTGTGTTTTTTCTTTTTCCCCTTAGCCATGTGGAATGATCTTTGTTGTAGAGCAGAGATAGTGCCATTGTCATATCTGGAATTGAAAGGAGCCTTTGAACCGTGGCCAGAGGCAGAGCGTGGTGGAAAAAAGATGCTTCCCCAAAACAATATAACTGGCAAATCTGTGTGCAGATTTATAGAGTGATCTTGCCATGATCTGAGAACGCACTAACCTCCTCCTGAACTCGGGCAGAGGAAATGACTAATGCAAGGAGATAGCTGATACAGTATTTATATTGGACAAAAAAATCTAAACTATCTTAAGCCAGCTCTGCAGCACGGGAAGTGCAGCCTTTATTCAGTTTCCTACAGAGATGTTGTTAGACACTCTTTAATCAAATAATTTCATAGATAAACCTTTACCTTTGGCTACTGCCAGAAGTGGTGTGTTTTATTTGAGCAGATTCTGGTTGTTTTGGAAGAGTGACACCCATTTTCCTCTGGGGATGTGGGATGTGTATCACTGTGTGGGGGCTGCGTGTTCCAGGACATTGAAAACCACACTTGGGCTGAATTATGAGCATCTTCCTTGTGAATACCTCTGAGAATTTGGCAAAAATGTTCAGCAAAGGAGCTTCATTATACTTGGCTACTTCTTAATTTCCTCAGCAAAGACACTTGTTTTCTTCACAGTTTTAGTCTCCACGTCAGGGGCCACATTTTGCCAATTTTTTTTTTTTTTGTGCTATGGATTTAAACTCTGTTTTGCCAGTGCCACAGTACACGAGGCTTTTATTTGTGTGTGAGAACCTCCACCACTAATTTCTGTAATGATGGAACAGACTGACCCAAACATTAGGCAAGAGAAAGAAGAAGTGTCCACTTTGCTTTTCTTTAATTTCTCTAATTCCTTTTTACTTTTGCCACTTCATTCACAGCTGTTTATTTCAGACTTTCCTGGGCTTTTTGATTCTGCATTTGAAGTTTGTTTTCCTTCTATCCCTGGTGGCTGTCTGGGTTTACAGAGCAGTTTTTTCCTTACTCATTGTTCCATCTCCTTTGAGGAAATTGCCAGGGTTTCCATTAGCTGGTGACACTCAGAGCTGTGGCCTCCTTACCTATCTCCCTGCTTAGAGGGGACTTTTTAATTTGTGGTCATGTAAATATGCTTTGCTTGCAGCCTATAAACTCCTTGTATCAGATAAGGCAGGCAGCAATCTAAGCTTTCTGTGGCAGCATGAGCTTTAATTATGCTTATTCCATGTGGTGAACCAGAGCAGGTAAATCAGAGTGGTTTTTACTCTGCTGGGCTCTGTGCATCTGTTTTGTTGTTTCAGGTAAACAGGGAGCCAAGTTCCAAGGTGAAGGCTGGGGGTTGTTCTGGAGGAACAGAACAGATTCAGGGCTGGGAAGGGTCTGTGTGAGATGCTGATTAAAAAGCTGATCCTCCGTGTCCAAAGCATTCATTCCTGCTGTGAGGAACTGAGTTGCAGTTGAGCAGGCATCTCCTTCTGGCCCCAGAGCAGGAGCTGAGCTGGTGGCCCTCCACCTGCCCCAGAGCAGACAATCCTGTGCCTGCCCTGCTGAGAATTCCTCACTCCCTGTTAGTGCTGCCCCAGCTCAGCCTGCTGTGTTGTCTCTGCAGGATGAGTCCACAGGAGAGATCACCTTCTACATGAAGGGGGCAGATGTGGTGATGGCTGGGATCGTGCAGTACAACGACTGGCTGGAGGAGGAGGTATGGGAGGGCAGCCCTGCAGTTCTGCTGCCCTGCTGGGTTGCTTTTCTTCTTCTTTTTTCCTGCCAGAGTTGGGATTAAATGCTCCAGACAGTGTTTTGTGTTTCGACTCAGATGTTTATTAATTCTTATCTATATTACAGTCTTACAAATTAAGAGTTCTACAGCACTTCTAGCTAACAAAGTAAAAATGGCCTCTGTCTCTCTCTCTCTACAAGGCATTTTAAGGATAAATTCTCCAATTAAGAAATGACACCATAATTATTTTTACTTTTAACCCAATAACCAACCACCCATGGCTGCAATGTGGATTTTTCTACCCAATTACAAAATATCACCCAGAGCCATGAAGGAGAAGGTGAAAAAGAAGGACTCAGCCTCTGCCCTAAATCCTCCACCTTGTTTTATGTATATATATTACTATATTCTAAACCCTTAAACTCTAAGTTTTCCACCCTGTGATACCCCACACTTCTATCCGAACCCCACCCCCACAATCCCAGTGCTGTCACTCAATTTTGGGAGCCTTTTCCATGGCCTCAGGTCAGTGCAGTGTTTGCCTGGGGGTCAGTGCCTGTCAGCACAGAAAGGCTGAAATTCTCAGTGCCCAGGGTTCCAGCACTGCTCCAGGGCAGCCCCTGGCCAGGCTAGGCACTGCAGCAGGGTCACCAAGTGCTGAAACATCTGCCAGCCACAGGGTGACTGGATTAGTGCTCAGCCAAATTGTATCCCCAGGAGCAAGGGTGTCAGTGGTGGGCTCAGCATATTTAATGTGGAATAAGTCCTGTAAATAAGATGGGTTTGCTCCAAACTGATTGACACTCACCAGATTTGTCCTGGGCTTGATTCTGTGTTTGGATCTATTTTAGCCTGAAGGGTCTAATTACAAAACTCCCTTTGGCAGCTTTGTACTGGGGTGTGTTTGTCAGGCTGGCAGTAATGGTGGCACTGAGTTCATGGAGTCCCAGAATGGTTTGGGTTGGGAGGGACCTTAAATCTCATCCCATTCCACCCCTGCCATGGGCAGGGACACCTTCCACTATCCCAGGGTGCTCCAAGCCCTGTCCAGCCTGGCCCTGGACACTGCCAGGGATGGGGCATCCTCAGCAGTAGCTTCAGTTACTGATTCTCTGGTGTTCAGAGAAATAATAATTACTTTTAAAGAGTTGTTTGCCCAAGATGTGAAGTCTACAAATCACAGGCTTGCTCCCTTTTACTTAGAGACAGAGAAAATTTAATCAGTGGGGTAGTTTTTGCCACCCTGGTGTAACAGAGGACATATTTCTTCCTGATCACTGGTCTGGGTCACAAACCATTGCAGATCCCCTCTTTCCTCTTGAATTTATCATGCACTTTATCAGATGTTACAGACTCACTGGGGTTGCTCAAATGGGATGGTTACTTTCCTAACCTGCTATCTTACACTGCCATCTCCACCCTTCTGTGCATAAATCATTTCAGTGGAGCTGCAGTTTATGGTTTACAATGTCATCCTTCTTTGCAGTGTGGTAACATGGCTCGGGAGGGCCTGAGGGTTCTTGTTGTGGCCAAGAAGTCTCTGACAGAGGAGCAGTATCAAGACTTTGAAGTAAGTTTTTAGTTGGTTTTTTTCCCTTTGTTTTTAAACAGTCACTGAAGTGATTCTCACAAAACTCTTGTGATAATGCTGCCTTTCACCTCCCAACTCTATGCTAGAATTGTTCTAAAATATCTTGATATTCTTTTAATCAAAGTTGCTTTTCAAGTGATAGGTATGAAGTGTTTATCCCAGCAAAGACCCTTAAGCAGCTCTTAAATAAGCAGAATAAAAACCAGGCAGCTCCTGGCAGCAGGGGCTCCATGTGTGGGGTTTGTGTCTCTGCCCAGGGCACGGCCTGGCTTCTCCAGGCAGGCAGAATGGGAACTGCTCAGTTCATGCAGGGGTGTGGTGCTGGAACTGCTCAGTGTTCCCTGGTGCCGTTGTTTCTGGGAGTGTTACCTGTGGTGGGAGGGAGCTGCTGATCCTCTGGGTGCCCACCAGCAACAACAGCATCTCCCTGGGGCATTTTCCACCTCACTCTGCAGCAGGCACCTCAAGTTCCCCAGCCCTGGCAGGTTCCATCTCTGGAACCAGAATTGCCTGGGTTGGAAGGCACCTTAAGGAGGGTTTAGTTCCAATGAAGCACAGGGACACCTTTCCCTGGAGCAGGTTTTTAATTTGGTTTTTCCCTTTGTTTTTAAACAAACAATCACAGAAGTAATTCTCACAAAACTCTTGTGATAATTCCACCTTTCCCTGGAGCAGGTTTTTTATTTGTTTTCTTTCCCTTTGTTTTTAAACAATCACAGAAGTAATTCTCACAAAACCCTTGTGATAACTCCACCTTTCCCTGGAGCAGGTGGAAGGCCACAGAGGGGGAGGCTGAGAGCTCCACCCTGTGTCCCCAAAGCCAGGCTGTGACCCTGCTGTGTGTCCCCAGGCCCGCTATGTCCAGGCCAAGCTGAGCGTGCATGACCGCTCCCTCAAGGTGGCCACGGTCATCGAGAGCCTGGAGATGGAGATGGAGCTGCTGTGCCTCACGGGGGTGGAGGATCAGCTGCAGGCAGACGTCAGGCCCACGCTGGAGACACTGAGGAACGCTGGCATTAAGGTCTGTCTCGGGTTTGGTTCCTCTCCCCAGATTCAGGTCGTTAAAAGTCCTTGGCCCTCTAAAAGCCCTGAGCCGCGTCACGTGAAAAAAACCAGAGTCTCCAAGGCCTTGTTTTCAGGTTTCTCGTGTTGTTTATTATTTGGTATCTCAGGAGGAGTCTCCAAGGCCTTGTTTTCAGGTTTCTGGTGTTGTTTATTATTTGATATCTCAGGATTCTCTCCTCACCCAGCCGAGGTCCGGACAGGGCTGGGACACGAGGCCACTGCCCGCCCGTGGGGGCTTGCTTTGCTCTTACACAGAGAACCACGTGTCCATTATTTACTATTCTGTGCCAGTTCTAGTACCTATACTAAAAGGGTCATTTCTGCCTTAACCCAATCCCTTTTTACTATTTTGTGTCATCACCACCTCAGAAGATGGAGGACGAAGAAGAAGGAGAAGAACCTTCGGCAGCACCCTAAATCCTCCATCTTGTCCCCCATTTACCTCTATGCTAAGAATCCTAAAACTACAAATTTTTCACCCCATGCTGTGCTAAGCTACTATTTTCACACCTTTGAGGTTTGTAATTCCTCTCTCAGTGTTGGAAGTTTTTCCCATGGGCTAAAATCAAACTCGGTGCCTTCCTGGGCTGTGTGCCAAGGTCTCCAACCCCCCTGAACTGGCTTCATACCCCCCTGTCCAGGGTTCAAACTCTCTTCCTCGGGTCCCAGCTCATCCAAAGGGATGCCCTGGACTCTGACAGGTCTGCCTAACCCAGTGCTGCCCCAGCAGGAGCACTGGGACCCTCTCAGTGTGTGGCACCACCCCACGGGCAGTAAATTCAAAGTTTAGGGGGGTCCTGTGAGGGTTTTAAACATCACTTTCGGAAGAGAACGTGCTGCAAGTAGTAAATGTTAGCACATGAGTGTGTCACCTCTGGTGCTTTTCATCCCCTCACATGCTCTGGCTCCTCCTGCAGATAAAGGAATCGTGTGGCCACAATTTGGAGTCCAACAGGAGACTTTGGGGTGATTCTTTTTTCAGGGAGCTGCATGAAACAAGGCAGGTGTGGTTGTGCTTGGTTTGTGGTGCATGAACCCCCTTGCTGGGCTTGGAGCTGTGGATGTCCACGTTTTCAGTAGCCACTAGAGGGGAGTCTGAGCCAAGGGAATCAGGGGCTGGATATTTTTTTCCAGCTTTCTGGGCTCCAGCATCTCTGACTCCACACCTACAGCCTGAGCTGTGCTCAGCAGTGAGGGAGCTGCTGGGGTGCCTGAGTAGGTTCTCACACTGAAAACTTTGTCAGCCTTGCAAAAGGGGAAAAAATGGATTAAACATTCAGATTTGGGTAAGAAAACTAGGTGAAAGGTCCTGGTTGTGGTTTCTCTGCTTTAAGCTGCGAAGTGAGCAAAACTCTGAAGCTGTGCTGTGAAATCAAAGCAGGGCTGTGTGTTTGGGGCTGAGGTAGGAAGGGGAATTCAGTGCTTGGGACAAGCTTCCAAAAGTGCTTTTTCCTTGGGACCATCCCTGTAAACAACAGAGACTTCAGCAGAGAAGTGGGACCAGGGGAATCAAGAGTTCCTCAGTGATGTTGTAGTCCTGGCCCAGCACTCCAAAGGGTTTTCCTTCTTCCCTCTCTCCAGAGGGTTTTCCTTCTTCCCTTTGTCCTCACCTTGGCTGGAGCTGGGGTGGAGTGTGGGATGTGCTGAGCACTCCTTGCACTGCAGTGTTCACCAGGACATTGCATGTGAGGAGTAAATCCAGACTGAAGGGGGTCCTGCAGGTCATGGCAGGGACCATCTCGTTAAGATCAAATCTCTTTCCAACCTCAGATTATTGAACAAGTAAATGAGTCTTTGTGTGGGTTTTTTTGTTGATGTTTTGGGATTTTCTTAAGGTTTTTGTATTTCTCATTAAACATTCTTGGGCAGTGTCTTGAAAGAACAAAAACACCAGTGGAAAAAACCAAACTCACCGTGATATATTTACACTGGAGAAAGAATTCCCAGCCATTGCTGCTGACATTGCTTTCTAACTCCCTCCCCTCACCAGCACAAAATAAAAGGAGCAGTGTAGATTTTTAAAAAAAACCTAAAAAAAACCAAAAACCCTCAACCAAGTCAGTGTGTTCCAGACGTACACATCAGCACTGAGCTAACCCCAGTTGCATCATCCACATTTCAGGCTGGGCCAGGAGGGATCTTTCTGCAGCAGGGCCCGGTTGAGAAATTGCTGGGGAGGGACACATTAACACACAAATACACGTTTTTTTAGCTTGCATTTTGTGGGTTTATCAGCAGAATCTTGAAATATTGCAGGTGGGAAAAATGTTAGACAGAGTTTGTAACAGAGTTTGTAACTTCCTTTGTGTCTCAGCCTCTTTGAGAGTTTTGATTTCTTTCACCTGTGAGGATTTTCTTGCGTGTTTTAAAATAGGGTTTTTTTAAAAGAATTATTTGTATGTGTATTTTCACAGTCCTTTTATAAGGCTGAAGGGGCAGGTGGTAGTTGCAGAGGTCCTGCAGACGTGGCTGTTAAGCTTTATTTAACACATGAAATGTTTGGATTTTAGGTGTGGATGCTGACAGGGGATAAGCTGGAGACAGCCACGTGTACAGCCAAGAACGCTCATCTGGTGACACGGACACAGGACATCCATATATTCAGACTAGTGAGTAACACCCACAGCTCCTCTCTCTGCAGGGGCCCAGGCTCTGGGACAGGAGGGGTGTGACATCACAACTGGGTGATGAATAAAAACACCAGCAGGGTATTTTTATTCTTTCCCACCCAGCTTTCCACCCTGAGTTTTTGTTTCTGTGACTGCATGCCCTCACTCAGTGTGCTGCCTGTCCTGGCTGTGTCTCTTCTGTTCCCTCTGGGATTCTTTGCTGTTTTCTCACCCCAGTGAAGCCCACCTTGCTCATTTCTGTCTCTTCTGTTCCCTCTGGGATTCTTTGCTGTTTGCTCACCCCAGTGAAGCCCACCTTGCTCATTCCCATCCTCCCCCAGGTGACAAACCGAGGAGAAGCCCACCTGGAGCTGAACGCCTTCCGCCGCAAGCACGACTGCGCCCTGGTCATCTCGGGGGACTCTCTGGAGGTAGGGCCGGCCCCGGAGGCTGGGCTGGAGACACCCCAGTGCCCAGAGAGCAGGTGTAAGCCAGGTGTGTGCTGTGTGTGCCCCCAGGTGTGCCTCAAGTACTACGAGTACGAGTTCATGGAGCTGGCGTGCCAGTGCCCGGCCGTGGTGTGCTGCCGCTGCGCCCCCACGCAGAAGGCGCAGATCGTGCGGCTGCTGCAGGAGAGGACGGGCAAGCTCACCTGTGCCGTGGGTGAGTCTGCAGCCAGGCAGCTCTGGCCATGGGGGATGGCACCTCTGGGTGCTCCTGGGTGGTGAACAGTCAGCTCTGACCAGGGGAATGGCACCTCTGGGTGCTCCTGGGTGGTGAACAGTCAGCTCTGGCCACAGGGAATGGCACCTCTGGGTGCTCCTGGGTGGGTGAACAGTCAGCTCTGAGCAGGGGGAATGGCACATGCAGCTGCTCCTGGGTGGGTGAACAGTCAACTCTGGCCATGAGGAGTGGCACCTGTGGGTCCTCCTGGTTGGGTGAGCAGCTCTGGCCATGGCAATGGCACCTGCAGTTCCTCCTGGCTGGGTGAACACTGACTATTGACCATGGGGAATGGTACCTGCAGCTCCTGGTTGGGTGAACAGTCAGCTCTGAGCAGGGGGATGACATCTGCAGCTCCTCCTTGTTGGGTGAAGTGAATATTGACCATGGGGAATGGCACCTGCAGTTCCTGCTTGTTGGGTGAACGGCTCTGACCAGGGGAATGGCACCTGCAGCTCCTGGTTGGGTGAGCAGCTCTGGCCACGGGGAATGGCACCTGCAGCTCCTCCTTGCTCAGTGAACACTGACCAGGGGAATGGCACCTGCAGGTCCTCCTTGTTGGGTGAACAGCTCTGACCAGGGGAATGGCACCTGCAGGTCCTCCTTGTTGGGTGAAAAGTGAATATTGACCATGGGGAATGGCACCTGCAGCTCCTGGTTGGGTGAGCAGTCAGCTCTGGCCACGGGGAATGGCACCTGCAGCTCCTTCTGGCTGAGTGAACAGTGAACACTGACCAGGGGAATGGCACCTGCAGCTCCTCCCTGCTCAGTGAACAGTCTCACTCATCTTGTACCCCCTGGGAGGGGTGATTTAGGGAGCAGAGGTTTTGTGGGATGATAGAAAAGGTGAAGTTTTGCACGTGGGAATTCAATGCCAAGCTCCTCATCATCCTTTCAGGTGGCATCTGTGGAAAACAGAGCTGGAAGGTGATCAGGTGAAGTGTTACTCTGTGAGCTTTGTTTCAGCACTGTAGATATAATGGTACCACCTACAAGTGAGATCCATCCATCACTGACCTGGGGGTCTATTGAAACAAAACTTAAGAACTTAAATTCGTGATTTCTGTTTAAAATCTTGCTTTTGCTGATTGGGTTAACTGTTTCTTATAATATTCCAGTGTGGTGCAGATGACTTTGGTGAGGTTGCAGGTTTGCCCCTGTTGCTTAACTCCCAGTTTTGTTTGTGCTCTGCCCTGCAGGTGATGGAGGGAATGATGTTAGCATGATTCAGGAGGCTGACTGTGGTGTTGGAGTTGAAGGAAAGGTGAGATTACCTCATGGTTAATGAGAATTTCTGTGGCCAGCTTTCAAGCAGCTCTTTAATGAATCCTCAGATATTTGTGCAAGAAAGGGAACAAGCTCCCACAAGAATCATCATCAGATCAGTAGCCCTGTCTTGAGAAATAATTTGTCTATAAAGGAGAATACTAATAAAGGGAGCTCAAATTCATTATTTGGTTCTTGGCAGAATCCCTGAATTTGTGCCCTTATGGTTAGTTTTGGAGCTTTTTAATGCTCCAGGTGCTGGAGTTATAATTACACTGATAAGATATACCCTCCATGCACAATTAAAAACCATTTATATTAGTTTGCAAAACAAGCTCTGGGTTAGAGCTCTGATTCCTGCCCCTGGAGCTGTGTGGAGCTGCAGGGCTGGATTGGCAGCAGCAGACAGACTCTGCTTGCAGTGAGCCAAAATTGTGTGAACTTTTGAGACTGGGAATTTGGTGTTCAGCCCTGACGTGATAGGAGTGTCACATTAACATGTGTGTTGTGAATCACAATCCAGAGGCTGCTCAGAATTGGAGGCCAAGGTTCAAATGGGAATTCTCCTCTTTGCTTAAAACCCACATTGCAAGGAGAAGTAGTGAGGCAATGCTCTCCCTCACCTAACACACTGCAAACATCCCTGGAAATTCTGTCGGTGATAACTCTGTAATAACACAATATTCTTTGTTTCCAGTGCAGAAATGATCTCACTGTGCTTGTCCTTGCTGTCATTCCCAGGAAGGGAAGCAGGCATCACTGGCAGCTGATTTCTCCATCACTCAGTTCAAGCACCTGGGTCGTTTGCTCATGGTCCATGGAAGGAACAGCTACAAGAGGTCAGCAGCCCTCAGCCAGTTTGTGATCCACAGGAGCCTCTGCATCAGCACCATGCAGGTAAAGGGGCTGCCAGGAGGGGGTTTTCAAAGAGAGAGGTGAGGAAGCCAAATCATAAAGGAAAGGTCCCGTGGCTCATTTGGAATGCTGCTGTTTCTTCCCCTGGAAATTCTCATGGGTTACGACTTGAGGTTGTTAATTTGATATGAAAACACATGAGAAAATTCCTGATATTGGACAAACACCAACAACTGCTCCACAGGACTAAAAAGGGTTGATATTCCATTAGTCTGTCTTCATTTCAGGGGCTGGGAGAACCCACTGCAAGAATGTTCCAGTTTGAACAGTGTGTTTTTAAGCTGTTATTTTGCTGCAGTGTCTCAATGCCTAAAAAGCTCATTTCTTTTCTAGGCTGTTTTCTCCTCAGTATTTTACTTTGCTTCGGTTCCTCTCTACCAAGGTTTCCTCATCATTGGGTAAGAGCTCACTTTTTCCTGGTATTGAGGAAAACCTGTGCACAATGAACAGTTTGGGTCTGATGGGGAGTCAAGCCATGCACATCTCCACTCTGCTCACAGCACTGTCCAGGAGCTGCATGGGAACCTTGTCCCCTCCCAGTGCAGACACTTCACAAACCTTTCCAGCAGGAGGTTTGTCCCCTTTGTGAAGCAGCCCCATCCTCCAGGAATGGTCTTTGATCCCAGTAAAAAGCAGAGGGACAGTTGTTCTGGGCTGGTGTCTGCACAGCAGAGAGAGGCAGTGCCAGGAGGAGGGACAACCCGCCCTCAGTTCCTGTTCAGAAACTGCCTAAAACAGGAGACTGCAACTGTAATCCCAGCATGACTTGTTATGCTTTTGAGTACATAATCTAAAAAACCAGCAAATTCATCTCCATTTGCCTTCTGATGCAAACAGAACCAGCCCTGAGCTGAGAGGGCTGGTCAGTCTTTGGCTCCATTAATAACCCACCACAATATCTGAACCAGTCACTTGTGCATGAGTGTTCCTGATCAAAAGTCACTCAAAAAGCCAATCCTGATGGTTCTTTCCTACCTGCAAAACTCTGGTGTGCTCCATTTGGCAGTTTCTATAATGTATGCATTATTGGGCACTTAAAGAATATTGCATTTCCTTTCTGGAGCCTAGCACTTGTTTGCTCATCTCCTCCTGAGATAATTTACTGCTCTCTTGCCTTCTTCCCAGGTACTCCACCATTTACACCATGTTTCCCGTATTTTCCCTTGTCCTGGACAAGGATGTGAAATCTGAAGTTGCAATGTTGTACCCAGAGCTCTACAAAGATCTTCTCAAGGTGGGGGAGACTCCTGGTTGTGTGTTTTGCTTTAAGGCCAGATCCTCATCTTGATTTGAAACTCTAAATGTGTAAAGTCAAATCTACTGCCAGGAGATCCAGAACTTTTATCAGGCAAAACTCTGTTAAAGTCAAATTTAAATCAACAGATAGAACCAGAATTCCTGGCAATTGCTTATTGAATGCTGCATGAAATGCAATTTATTAAAAACGGCTGGGCAAGCACAAGTTCCATTCTGTGGGAAATTCTAGGGATTTAATATTACCAATTTGTTCCATAATAAGGGGAAAAGAGAAATTGTTGGGGATTTGGCACTGTCCTGGAGCCAGAAAAGGGAAGGGGGGAAGGGATGTGCTCATTTCATGGAGGCAGGAGGTTATCCCAGAGTTTCTTCAGTAGGAATTTGACTGGGGCATGAGCTGAAGGTTTGCTTGCTGGGCCATTTTTGTAGCTTTAGTATCTAAGTCAGGCCCTTCTCTTAGACAAAGAAAACTTTATTTTATGTTTACCATACAAATACCAAGAAGGTAAATCTTGTCTTAGGTTCCTTTTTAATTTTCTTTTTTCTTCCTCCCTGGAACATGTTTTGAATAACTGGGTTATGCAGTATTATTCCCTGGGAACATCTTTCTTAGTTGAAGGAAAGGGTGGACTGAGTCTTCCCCAGATCCTTTCCCTCAAGGATTCCTGTTAAACAGATACTCTGAGAAGCACAGCCTGTTTTTCCAGGGCCTCAATAAGTCTCCATCTGGTTTCACTTGGATGTTGTCTCTTATGTCATAAACCACTAATTCTCCAGCCATCCTTAGGCCTGGTCTAAACATAGGGGGTTTTGTGCTGGTATGGCTGTGTTGGCTGGAGATGGGGTTTTTAAAATCTATCTGCCTTCAATAGAAGGGTGATTTGTGTTTGTCTAGAAATACAATATTAATGTGTGTACACACATCTTATATTTCACAGTGCAGTGACTGAGCTCCTGAGGCACCTTTGCACTGAATTAATTGTGTGTGCAGCGAGGGCCAGGTTGTGCTGGGGGGGCCCTGAGCTTCCACAGCCCCTTCATGCACCCAGAAAAATGAGAATATTTAATTGGTTTGTTTGTTTTATTGGTTGGTTTGTTTTATTTAATTTTTTTTCCAAATCCTCTTCCAATTATCTTACTAATATCTAAGTTGATCAATAAGTGAATTTTCATTCCCCAATGCAGTTTTGTCTTTTTTTTTTCACCACCCAGGGACGACCGTTGTCATACAAAACATTTTTAATCTGGGTCTTGATAAGCATTTATCAAGGTAAGAAATCAACTTCTGCTTGTGCCTTTAGATGTTACAGTGTGTGTGACTAAGTTTTGGTACTGCAGGAAGTTAAGCAAGGCACGAAATGATTTTCCCAAAGTACCCCTGTGGTGATGAATAGGTATATTTTTGTCTCAGAAAATATTGGTAGTGTTACCAAAGGAAAAAATTACCTAAACCCAAATATTGGCAGTAGTTGGTCAACCCTGTGATGTAGAATTCAAACCATTGTGCCTCTTCCCATCAGAACCATCCACTGAAATTCTGTGCAAGTTCCTTGTGCTGCAGCTGCCCCATCTGTAGAGCAGAGCTCAGAACTCGCCCCTTCTTTTGGGAAAAGTTCTCCAACCTATGGATTTTCGGAAAAGTTCTCCAGCCTGTGGATTTTGGGAAAAGTTCTCCAACCTGTGGTTTTTGCAGGTTTTTTTCTCCATGGAAAATGCAGCACCTGTAGCCTTCTGCATTTTATCCAGAAGTGGAAGTGGCAATAGTTCTGGTTGCTTCACAGGCATCTGTAATTCAGGGTCAGAGTCAAGCTCACGTTCTTGATTGTATCTCATACACTCTAATTAGGCTGCTAAAGCAATTAAGTAAATGCCTTAATTACAATGCAATTTCAACAGTGGATGTAGTAATTTGGGTATATATCTAAGAAGGTCTTTTCTTTCATTCTGTCTTTTTAATCAAGTACACTCCAACTCAAATGCTTTCTATAAGTATTAATCAGGGAATTGTAGAAAACAGGTCAATAATATGGAGCTAAAAGGTGAAGTGGCAAAACTCCTCGTTTTCCAAAACTCTTTATCAACAAGACTCAGAATAAGGGGTCAAAACAAGTAGGTAATTCTAAGGAATTTAACTGATGTTGCCATCTGTTGCTGGAGGACATGAAATGAAGGACATGCACACAGTCAGTTGTCAGGACAAGGAAAGAGGACAATTTATTTTTTGATTTCAGTTTATATAGATTCTGGACAATGACCAGGGATTGGAGGGTAAGGTTGCTACTTCTTTTACCACACTGGTTAAACTAGAAGTCCAACAAGAGAGGAATGATAAACAATTACTTTGTTTGTCTGAAAGTCTGTGAGAAACTCCACTACAAAAATGCAAACATCAGAAGGCTGAAAAAGATCAGGGCAACAGCCATCCTCAGCAGGGAGCAAATCTAGGAGTGTAAAATCTCTGTCAGCTTTATTTCCTGAAATCTATCACAGGAGAGTCCTACAACACAGGGATCCAAGGCTTGGGATGCTGAGTACCACGATGGCAAATCCATTGAGACAACACTCCCAAGTGGGGGAAAGCTGCAGCCAGAGGGTGATACACGAGGGGGGGAAGGAAAGATTCCTCCTTGAGCTCAGAGCACTCTCTGGTTACAGGCTTTGGTTAAAGTGACTTCACCAGTGCTCTGCTCCATAACCAGCAAACAGCTGCCAAACAACGAGGCCAGTTGCTAGCAGAGATGAGCCCCACCAAAACTTGAGCAGCCCCAAAGTTTGGAAAGTTCACAGCTGGGTTTGAACTCTGTGGCTGGAGCTGGGTTCCCTCGCAGGTTTTCCCTTCCGGAGACGGCCCTGGTGATGGATGTTGGTGTGGATTACTCATTGCTGCTCACATGAGTTATTTGTGCAGGTGGCCTGCAGAGAGCCCTGGCCAGGCAGGAGAGAGAGGAGCACAAACAATGCCTCCTCAGCTGAGCTTGCATGGGATTCTCTTAGGGGGAGGTGTAAAGGGGAGAGATCTGGGCCCAGGCTGTGCAAATTGGGGCTCACTTGTCTCCACTGAGCTTTTCAACACTTGGCTGCCTCTTGGCACCGAGGCAGTGTGGTTGGATAGAGGAGAATTTGATATCTTTTAGCTTCTGAGTACTGACCAAGTGCTTTTGTGGGAGGATAGAGTTTCATGATGTTAGAGATCTCCAGTTGCCAAAACAGCATGTATTAATTTCCTATCTCCATGTGTCTATGAATATGATAGACTGTTAGAAAACTTTAGGTACCTCTGCTGTAACTTTTCCCTGTCTTCTCATCAGTTCTGTCTCCTAAACAGTAACTGCTTCGTTGTCGTTACCTTCATCAGGTTTCATGACAAACAGCCTCAAGATAGGATTGTTTCAGCCTTTCCAAGACCTAACTGTGGGTTTTAGAGCTGAGCCTGGTGTTTGACTGAAACAATTCCATTCCCTTTGCAGGTAGCATCATCATGTACGGAGCTCTCCTCCTCTTTGAATCTGAATTTGTGCACATTGTTGCCATTTCCTTCACGTCCCTGATTCTCACCGAGCTGCTGATGGTGGCACTGACAATCCAGACGTGGCACTGGCTGATGATTGTGGCTGAGCTGCTCAGCCTCTCCTGCTACATTGCTTCCCTGGTCTTCTTGCACGAGTTTATTGGTGAGGTTTGGTGCTCTCCCCCAGTCAGTTCATGGCCTGGATGGTGACAGGACTGAGTTGAGCAAAAGGCTCTTCGTGGAGCCAGCAGCAGGCACAGTGACAGTGGTACCACAGTAAGATCTGTGTGATTTCAAGGCACTTGGAAGGTATTTTATGGTTCCTTCCTACAGCAAAAGGCTAGAGGGTAAAGGTGGTCAGCAGACTGTGCCACCCAGTGAATCTCAAACATTCTGTGAGCTCCAGCACGTGTCAGCTGTCTCATGGAGCAGTGACCTTCATTTCCAGATGGGAATTGGAAATGGAAGGTGGAAGTCTCTGCTCTTGAATTCAAAGATTTGGTCTTTTAAAATGGGTGAAGGAGCTGCCTCCTAAAATTTTATCTGTTCATTGGGACCATTCTCTTACGGGTTTGGTTGCTGGTGGTGTTATAGTTGCCTGAAGCAGAACTAATCCTATTCCCTGGCTAGAGGAAAAAGGATGAGGAGTTCCAGATTCCCCCAGTAACTGTCAAACTGCAAGTATCAGAGCCATGGGCTGGTTCCAGTGTTCATTCAGGAACCACAAGATGTCACTGCTTCTCCCATAAAGCTCTGTCCTAACTGGAGGCAACAGGGATAACTTCCCCCCGACTGGATCTGTCTCTTGCATGTGGTTATAGCACTTCTGTTTTGAAGGATGCTTTAACTCTTTTTGTAAAGATCCTGAGGTGTTTTGGGTCAGGAGCTGTGTTTGCTGGGCTCAGCCAAGCAGCAGAGGCAGAGTGGGAGGACACTGGGCAGTGCCAGGAGGATGTCCCTGTTCCAGGTGGGGTTTGGGAGGGAAGGTACCTGTGGAGGACACACTGCAGTGCTGGGCAGTGCCAGGAGGATATCCCTGTTCCAGGTGGGGTTAGGGAGGGCAGGAACCTGTGGAGAACACACTGCAGTGCTGGGCAGTGCCAGGAGGATGTCCCTGTTCCAGGTGGGGTTAGGGAGGGCGGGTACCTGTGACAGCCACATTCCTTCCTGCCCAGCACACCTCTGCATCTTCTGGGGGAGAGGAGGGCACAGAGGAGTGAGGAGCCAGGTACCGTATGAGCTTTGAGCTTGGTGCAATGTGGGACAGTTTTAAGAATTGTAAAATCACAGAATGGCCTGGGTTGGAAGGGAGCTGAAAGATGATCTAGTTCCAGCTGGATCTCCATGGGCAGAAGGTAGCAGTGGGAGACTGAGCTGCTTTCCTGCAGCCTTCCCAGAAGGTCCTCCCCGTGGTTCTGACCCTGTGCTCGTTTCTCCACACAGATGTTTACTTCATTGCCACCTTGTCATTCCTGTGGAAGGTCACAGTCATCACCCTGGTGAGCTGCCTGCCCCTCTACGTCCTCAAGTACCTGAGAAGGAGGTTCTCTCCCCCCAGCTACTCGAAGCTGACGTCCTAGGGCTGCTGCTGGCACACAGAGACAGGCATTGCCCAGGGCCCAGAGACAAACCCCAGCTGATCCCTAACCTGCCTCAGGACCCCGTGGTAATCTGTCAGCTGCTGCTGTGGTGAGACACCTCCAGCCTGCCCTGAACGGGGACCTGGCACCAAAAGGGAGCATTTGGAGGGAGGCTCTGAGTTCATCCAGTTCTTGGCACTTTTGTTCTACTTAACCGGGGTCAAATGCATGGAACTGTGATGGCAACGGGTTTCTCTTGCATGGTTCAAAGTCTGTGGAAGCTGCTACCTGACCTTGGGATTTACATTTGACAATTTAAAGTGAATTTTTTAAGTGTCTGCGCCGTTCTTTGCGTTGTGTTACTTTTTTTTTTTTTTTAATGTTATTCATCTTTTTGATTGGAGTAGTTACATTCTTTTTACATCTTGGAAATCCCTTAATGTAGGTGATGCACTACCCTGCTGACAGCAGATTGCTGATTTATGGCTTGTTGTTTCCACCACGGGGCTCCATCCTGTCGGATCTGCACACGCTGGAGAATCTGAACGTGTCTGAGATTTCCCTCCCAGTGAAATGTGGTCACCCCAGTGATTTTGGAGGTGTCCAGCCATTGATAAAGACAGAGAAGTGGTAGCTCAAAACGACAGAATTCAGTTTTGTTGAGCTCTTTGTGCTTCCTGTCAAAAGGAGCCGGTGACATAATAGTTTTACTCTGTATTTATTTGTGTAGGAGAAAATTATCTAAACTAAAGCAAATCCTCTCTGGAACAGAACTTTGCAGTTGATCATCCTTGAAATGTGTCGACAACGTGAGAAGAACCTCGTACTGTTGTGCAGACAATGTGGCAGACGTGTCTTGAATCCTTGGAGACTGAAAGGAGAGGTCACAGAGCTGCTGCTCCTCACAGCTCCATGAAATCTGTTTCCTGTTAGTGTGAAACTTTGAGGGTGAGCTGCAAATAAGCAGAGGCAGTCCTGGGTGGATGTTTTAATGACATGCTCCCTGCGGAGAGGCAGGTTTTGGAGCCTTGCACTTGCTTGGCTCTAAAAACCAAACCTGAATCAGAGGAGTGGGTTCATACAAAGGCATTAGGCTTGTGTGCAGAGCAGATTTATGGGTTTTTAATTTTCAAAAATTAAACTCACTGAGTTCTGTCATTATTATAACTTTTGATCCATGTTATAATATCATAAGGAGAGCGACACATGCTTGGGCTTCTCAGCAGAAGGACAGAGACTTACAGGGACCTTTCAGAGCTGGGTTGATGCATCAAACACCATCAAACACAGATGGGCTTTTAGTGGCAGCCATCCCTGTCCAAGGCTCTTCAGTCTGTGCTGAATTCATTGCTTGCTGTCCTCTTCCCACATCACAGAAGCCATGGGTGGAGCTGGCACTGCTTGGAGCCCTTGTTCCTTGGCTGCACAGGAGGGGAAGAGCCCAGAGCCTGAGCTCCTGTCCCAAAGCAGATTAATTAATTCACAGCCTTGTGTGAATTAATTCCATTTTGCCAGAAAGATCCTTAGCAGTGTCTTCATCATGGCTGGACAGTGTTGGCCGTGCTGCTGTTCTGGAGTCCCCGGAGAGTTTTCACAGAATCATGGAATGGTTTGGGTTGGAAGGGACCTTAAATCCCACCCAGTGCCACCTCTGCCATGGGCAGGGACACCTTCCACTGTCCCAGGCTGCTCCAAGCCCTGTCCAGCCTGGTTTTGGACACTTCTAGGGATCCAGGGACAGCCACAGCTTCTCTGGGCACCTGTGCCAGGGCCTGCCCATCCTCACAGGGAGGAATTTCTTCCTAATATCCAATATAATTTGCTTTCATTAGTTTTAAGTACAAGAACCAGAAATTCCTCCTGGCCCAGGTGGTGGCTGAGCAGCCCAGCCCTGTTCCTCTCTCCTGTGTTGGCAGTTCAATGTCCTGCAGCAGCAGCAGTGCCAAGCTACTGTGTGTAAATATTTGAGACATATAAATGGTAGAACTCACTGTTTTCCTCAAGTCAATACAGTTTACACTGAGTGGACCATATTTGCAAACTCTTAGCTTCCACCAAGAAAGGGAGTGAACTGTGATTTCATTTGTATTTATTGAATCATAAGTTCAGTAGCTTATTTAGTAGTTGATAGTGCTCTGTAGCTGTGTTTTGGGGTGTGGATTATGTTCTTTGCAGCTCGTGGTTTTGCACAAGGTAGTAAATCCAGGAAGTCATTTCTGCCTGGATATATACTGCATTTTTTCAAAGCAGTCAGAGACTAAAACTGCCATCTAACAAACAGCAGGAAAGAGGAACACTTCTATTTTTCAAGTTTAGCACTTTATGTTTGCGACCCATTTCTCTTAAGTTATTTAAAAATGTTTTTAAAAGTGAAATTTAATACACGTGTTCATATTTACTGTGCATTAAAATAAATGGATTCTCTGCTGGAAATTTCATCTTTTCCTCTAGTATGCTCATGATTTGTACTTTTGGGGAGTGAAACATCATTCTCTTCTTCTCTGCAGTATCTTGTTTGTGGCTTTAGTGTTCTTCCCATTCCTATATCTGTGTGGGTTTTGTGCTGTGGCAGTTCATGTGTGACCTTTGTGCTTTGGGGCTGCTCCAGGTGATGCCCCTGGGTGAGTCTCACTGAGCTCCTTCTGCCCCTGGCTCCAGGTGATTCCCCTGGGTGAGTCTCACCCTGCTCCTGCTGCCCCTGGCTCCAGGTGATTCCCCTGGGTGAGTCTCACCCTGCTCCTGCTGTCCCTGGCTCCAGGTGATTCTCACCCTGTTCCTGCTGCCCCTGGCTCCAGGTGATTCCCCTGGGTGATTCTCACCCTGCTCCTGGCTCCAGGTGCTGCTCTCTGTGAGTCTCACCATGAGTTTTTGTGGCACCCACAGTTCTCCTCCTGCACCTCTGCAGCAATTCCAGGTGTGTCACAGCCCTCTCCATCCCCTCAGCTCTGCATTTCTCTCCTCCACAGAGCTTGTCCTGTCCATCTGTGCAAACATTTGTTCAGCTCAGCTCGTGGTGCAGTGGAAACCCTTCACTGTGTGTTCAACAGCAGCTTCAGTGTGTGCAGGCTGAGATCAGGACTGGCTGGGGGTGCTCAGGACCATCCCTGCTGTCCCCTCGGGGTGGGGACTCTGCTGGGAGCTGTTTTCCTGTGTCCCCTGAGCTGTCCCAGCCCAACCCCAGGACAATCTCAGCCTTTGGAGCCGAGGGAATTTGTGCTGGAGCTGAGCTGGGTCTGTCAGGGAGCCCCAGGTCAGAGGGGGAATCCCTCCAGCTGCTCTGTGGGAAAGAGAAATGTGCAGGAAAGTTTCTGCTGCATCCCAGCCCCTGGTTTGCAGAGGCAGGGATGGGACCCCCTGAGTGTCCCAGGCTGTCCCTGTGGGGTTTATTTGAGGCTCTCCTTCATCCCAGCCCCTGGTTTGCAGAGAGGTGGGGACCCCCTGAGTGTCCCAGGCTGTCCCTGTGGGGTTTATTTGAGGCTCTCCTTCATCCCAGCCCCTGGTTTGCAGAGAGGTGGGGACCCCCTGAGTGCCCCAGGCTGTCCTGTGGGGTTGGGCTCATCCCACACCGTGTGGGGCCAGCCCAGTGCCCTCCTCAGCAGGAGCTAGATGGGCTCTGTGTTTATTATGAGTTATTTCACAAGTGTTAAACTCTTATGATTTGCATGAAATCCTGTGGTTCACAGCTTTGCCAATATGGTCCGTTACTACTGCCTATGACAAGCATACTTATATATGCCTTTGGGAACATTTTTAATTGTTGAGATTGTTTAAAAAAAAAAATCAGTGTTGAGTTAATTTAATTTTTAATGGGGAAATGGATCCTGGTGTCAAAATGGTATTTACTGTGATGCCGATGTTTTGTACCTGTCATCCAGCTAAACAACCTGTAAATACTCCTGAGTCAAGAGAAATATGAATGCCAATTATTTATTGTTCTGTGGAGTCACATGTCATGAGCAGATGTGTAAGAACTTAAAAGGGAATGTTGTAAAACAAGGTGGAAAAAAAAATAAATTTTATGCAACTTCTTTACTTCACCCCTGTATGATGCACCTGGTCAGGGACCAGCCCCAGATGTGTGGGGGTTGTCAGGAGATGGAGAAATTGTCCTGTGTGTGGGAAGTGCGTTGCCAAGAAATGGTCAGAGCTGCTTCAAGTCTTTAAATTTTCTTTGAAATTCTTTCTAGAGCCAGTGTTGGTTTTAACAGGGGTGGTCATTGCTGCTGGCAGCCTCTGCTGGGAATGAGGAGGGAATTTTCACTGGAGCACAGATATATCCTGCCCTGGGAAGAGCAGTGATGCAACAGCATTAGGGAGCAGCTATTTTGGGAATGTTCTCATCCCTTGGACATTTGAGTGAGTGAGTGGCTCGGCACGAGAGCAGTCCCAGGGTGAGGGATGGGGGAGAGGCAGGATTTTACACTGAATATTCTCCACAGGGGAAACGTCAATAATGCTGAGTATGAAAACAGCACAGCAATTTTCTACCAAAAATGTAATGGCGCCATAAACACTCTTAAAAAGAAAAAAAAAGAAAAAAAAGAAAATTCAGAAGGCAATTGGCTAAAGTAAATCTGTAACTTGGGAGACTGTTTATTGAAAGCAGTGATAAACTATCCTCGGATCATTGACCATCTATGGAAGGGTTCCTTTTAAATTCTACATAACACAGATGCCCTTTGTAATGACTGACTTCTTTTTGGTAGAAAGTAGTTAATGCAGATATTAAATAAGCCATTTTTTTGTGATGTTTGCACACATCAAATGGATGGTGCAGACTCCAGAAATCACAGGAACAGCCTTTGCTCCCAAGTGTTACCAATTTCCCACTCTAAATGGGTTACATAAGCCCTGGTTAGTGGTTCCTTTAATTTATGGACGGTTTCTTTTTAATGGTGAAATGTGTAATTAAAAAAAGCTAGAAATAGTTTTTCTAAACTCGCTCTGGAAGGGAAGGAGAATTTCAGCAATTTTTTTTTTCACCCAAACATTGCATAATAGAAATGTCAAAGATTTCCATGGGGTTTCATTTCATTCTTCATGTGGCTGTGGTCGTGCAAGGAGTTTGAACACCACAGGGGCTGGCAGATTTTTGGAAGATCACACATCCTGGGCTAAGTTTTCAGCCTGGGCTTTACCAAGGAATGCCAGTGGCCTTGTTTTTCACATTGGGGCTGTATTATACACTGGTGTGTCTCTGTTTTTTCCTTTTTTCTGAGAAGAAGGAATAGGTGCTGGCTGGAATTGGGTGTCTCACTCTGGCCCTGATGGAGCTGAGAGCTCCTCCCTGCACCATGAACCATTTGGAGAGAGGAAAATCTCATTTTGCCTTGCTCTGTCTTCACCTTCTGAGGGCTCAAGGCACAACACCTGCCACTGCCTCTCCTCCCCTGCATCGCTGTGGCATCAAATATTGTCTCACATCTTCACTAGAGGAGGGAGCTGCTCCTGTTCCCTTTTCCCAGGTAGGAGATGGGGCCAGAGAGAACCTGTGGGCTGGGCTGACCCCACAGGCAGCTCACAGAAAGCACAAAAATATTTCTGTCTTGATGATGAGACTTTCTCAGCCCCTTAAACATGGGAGTCAATCTTCCAGGAAAGTTCCTTCATCCACAGGGTATTCAGATGTCTGGGTTTAAGTGAGAAACGTGATTGCAGGCTTTAAAAACCCGACTGGGAGTGTTATTAAACCCCAACCCAAACGTTTCAGTGGATTCTCCTGTGTTCTTCTGGAACTGCAGATCCAAATCTCATCTGCAGGTCTGGAACTGCAGATCCAAATCTCATCTGTGCTGAATGTTAAACCTGAGTGCCCGTGGGAGCAGCAGGGAGGGCTCCTCTCAGCTGCACAGGGGTCCAGGAAAAGCTGGGTGTGCCAGCCCTGAGAGCTGCTGCAGCTCCTGCTCGAGAGCAGTCTCAAAGCTGATGCTGGGGCTTCCTTGTTGGATGCCTCAACAATGTCTGTCCTATTCCTTAAAATTTCCAAGTCAGCATTTTCTATCTCAAAATTTGCATACAAATATATACTATGTGAGTATATATACAAATACTCACAAATACAAATACAAATACATACTCTGAGAGTTTCTGTCAGGCTTTAAAAATTCTCTACAAATCCATTTCCCTCTTCCTCAGGCCATGAGCATTTGATGGCCTTAAAACTCTCTGGGTGCTGTGGGGCTCTCTGGGTTATGTGGTGCATCTCCAAATTTTTGCTGCTGTAATTAGAGATGATGAGTATATTGCAGGATCTGGCCATGGGAAGGATGTGATTCCCTCTGCTGCTCTTCCTCCCTTTGTGGCCCAAGACCTGAGTGGGTTACAAAAAAGGGCTTTAAAATCCCTGCACTGCCACTTGAAAGCCTCCCAGTCTTGGCTGGCTGGAGTTGTCCACGTAAGGCAGAATGTTGTCTGCTCTTCAGATTCCCTCAGAAGGGAGAAGTAACAAGAACAATCTGTGCAAAAGAATTTAATGCAGTAAAGATGGGGGTAATAGTCGTTCTCATTTGTCCTTTTATGTGAAACAGATTTTATTTTAAATGTACACTCTTGAGTGGCTTAACCATATCCAGAGGGTTGTTTAGCAGGGTAAAAGTGGAGTTACCCAGGGGATAAACTGAGAGCAGGAGTGGAGGTGAGTGGGGTGTTCTGAGTGGTGGTGCTCAGTCAGCTCAGGAGCACCTTTGGGGACACTTTGGGGACACAGGGATGTCCTGCCTTGAGCACTCTGGGGACACAGGGACTGGGGACACAGGGATGTCCTGTCTCGGGGCACTTTGGGGATACAGGGGTGTCCTGCCATGGGGACCCTTTGGGGACAGGGGGATGTCCTGCCTTGGGCACACTTTGGGGACACAGCCATGTCCTGCTATGGGGACCCTTTGGGGACACAGGGATGTCCTGCCTTGGGCACACTGTGGGGACACAGGGATGTCCTGCCTCGGGCACACTTTGGGGACACAGGGATGTCCTGCCTCGGGCACACTTTGAGGACACAAGGATGTCCTGCCTGGTGCTGTTGGCAGGCAGCAGATTGTCCCCTGTGCTCCAGTTCTGCCCCAAAGAGCTCTGCTGGGTGTGTGGCATTTCTGTGCCTGTCCTGTGCTGCCTCTGCCGCCTTTGAAACCTCATCTCAGATTCCTTTTGTACAGATGCCACCAGGCTGTGACAAAAAGTGATGCCAACTGCTGTTGACCAGAACTCCTGTTAAAAATAAGGATGAATCAAATGCCCTGTGAGGGTCTCACTGAAGCATTTCCCTGCCCCAGCAGCAGTGGTGTCACTGCCATGGGGAGAAATAAGGCTCAGAAAAGCTCTGGGAGAGGAAAGGGATGGTGCCCACAGAGGTAGAACTCCTCTGCCCCTTTGTAAATCTGAGATTGGGGTTTGGAAGAAAAAGGCCCATTCATAAGGATCAGCATTCCCTCTGTCAGATTTTAACACCTGATCTTTCCTGGAGATGCTCCAGAAGACAAATTCTCAGAGTGAGATCTCTGTTTGCAGCCCTGACCCCTGAGGAGAGGAGCTTCCCCAGGCAGATGGGATGGAGCTGGTGTCCTGCTGGAAGACCCAGGGCTGATGGAGAGGAACAGCTCACTCACACAATCCTGGGGTTTTGTTCAAGCCCGAGCTGAATCCTTGCCAGTGCTCATTACTGAAGTGTGGATCTAATTCTTACAAGTGATGTGTTCCCCATAAATTGCCTTCGTAGGGAAGAGAAGAGAAGGAGAAGAGGAGAAGAGAAGAGCTCTTGTGTCCCACACGTGAGTGACAACCCTTCCCTGCAGCACCGAGGGTCTTTGTGATCTCCCCCCATCAGGAACCCAGATTTCCACAGCCCCAGCTCATCCTTCCCTCAGCCCCTGCTGCCCCTCCAGCCCTGAAGAGCACAAAGCCTTCAGTAAAAGCAGAGCCTGCAGGAAATATCAGGTGTTAACATCCAATAAAAAAGCTGAAAGGCTTGAGCCCGGCCCAGGCAGGCCTGACCTAATGCAGAGGTTTATGGAGGTGGCAGGTAAGGACTAATTACAGCCCCTGCACTCCATCAGGGGCTGCCTTGTCAGCTTAACTTAGGGGCTGCAGTGCCCACGGTCACTCGGGGGGCTCCCTGCCCCGAGCCATAACTGGATGCAGTTGGCTCCTAGAGAAACGTGGGGAGTAAATCTGAGGTGCTGAAAGAAATACTGCAGCAGAAATTACACTGTGGGGAAGGTTTTATACGTGTTGGGGTGAATTAATGACCGGGTTTGGGGTTTTTGGAAAGGAAAGGAAAAAAAAAAACACAACAAACTTTGTGCACAAATACATAGTTTAAAATATATTCTCTTTCAAAGGCCAGCCATTTTAACAACAGTGTAAATCAGATTTTACAGACCACATATTTCAAGTATGAAGTTCATTAAATGTGTGAAATTCTAGATTAGCTGCCGGGTGTGGCCAGGGCCCCAGTAATGAATTGTAAATTCTGTTCAGGATATAATATCAGATTCCCTTGCCCTGGCACTGATATGAAAGGACTAAAGCCACCTTTTCTAAACAGTCATAACCTTTCTTTATTATCTTTATTTAGTTTAGCCATCATAGGATATAATGAATGACTGCATCACTGTTTCCATCCTGAACCTCATGCACAGGTGTTTAACTTCATTAATTTGTGGGTTTACTATTATTAAACCAACTTATGTCTCAATGCAACTGAAATTATTGCTATCAATCCATACACATTTTTGCCAGTGCCCTGCTAGTGGGTGGTTGGCTGTCTTTAGAGATTCAAGAATATCACTCTGAAATACAATTCCCTCTGAATCTGTGTGAAAAAAATGATTAATTAATGATGCTGTTCTCATTCCATAAACCCTTCCAGGAGCTGGGAGCAAGGTACCAGAGGGAACAGATCTTTCCTGGTTTGGGGACATTTGGGGACAGCTCTCAGTGGTGTCCAGCTCCCCTGGCCAGAGCAGGCAGGACAGAAATCCTGTGGGGTGTTCTGTGCCCCAGGGATGAGAAGCTCCAGAGATTTATCTGTGGGTTGATCCAGCCTGTGCCTCTGGAGCTGCACGGCCTGGCCTTGCTGTTCCTTCCTCTCCCTTTCCCTCCTGCACTATCCAAAGGTTCACCAGCCAGTTCCAATCCTGATATAACCAATAAAGGGAATTTTCCAGGTAGCTGGGCCTGAAAATCCAGGGCTAAGTAGAAGAATTGGCATCTCTCACTCGTGGCTGCTGGTTGGAGATCTCTCCCCACAGCAGAATTTTCAATTGTGAATGAAAAGCAAGTTCTGATTTGGAGGAAATTCGGGCAGTTCTGGTTCCAGACCCGGAGAGCTCTGTCTGGGTGTGCCAGATCAGACACTCTGTAACTCAATCAAGTGAGTGAATATCTTATTTATCGTTAATTAGACAAGTGCATGGCTGGGAATGAGCCCGAAGAGGCTCCACGGTGTGAGGATGCTCCGGGACTGCTCAGGAAGGGGAGGGAGCTGCAGGACCAGGCACCGCCGGGGCTCCGGGAGGTGACAGACCCAGCACCGGGCACCGCTGGGCTCCGGGAGGTGACAGACCCAGCACCGGGCACTGCCGGGGCTCCGGGAGGTGACAGACCCAGCACCGGGCACTGCCGGGGCTCCGGGAGGTGACAGACCCAGCACCGGGCACCGCTGGGCTCCGGG
>JBBMKD010000067.1:13581063-13596853 GCA_037834095.1 Argya squamiceps
GGACACAGGGAAAGGGGATGCCATGGGGTGGGTGATGGACTTGCCAAACCCAGAGAGAAGATTGCACAGTGTCTGCAGGGAGCCACAGGGGAGAAGCCTTTGTTACACCTGGGGTATCTTTAATCTTCACTTTTCCAGGGCAGGGCATTTGGAAATTCCTTTAATGGCACGAGGGACTCCACAGTTGTCCATGTTTTGTCATGGTTTGGTGTCCTCTGTCATGGCTGATGATCCTTAGGGAGTGTTTTCTTGGGCAGGTCCTGCTGCAGCCCAGAGCTGAGTGCTCACTGGTTAATGGGAGCCTGGTCCATTAGGATTCTGGGATGAAAAAGTCAGGGTTTTGAAGAAACATCACCAAAGAGGTTCATTGATAGGACAGTACACTACAAATGCGAATTTCCAGATGATTTGTCTATATAGCAGATTGCAGCCAGCCTTTGACAAAGGCTGAACACTCTGGTGCCAACCTGCTGCTCTTAAAATGGTGGGATTGCTTTTGTGAAGTCACTTACAAATTTCTATCAGGGATGAAAATGCTTTAAATGATGCCTGATTCAGAGCAGAGCTCACTGTTCCAGGTCAGACTGAGCATTCGGTCTACTCCAGTGACTTCGTGTTGGTTGTTAATTTGTCAGTTGTCCCTCAGCCCAAATCTCAGCCCTGCATTGTCTGGCTGTGTGGCATCTGCCAGGACCCAGGGTGCCAAGTGTGTGGCTCTGCTCCCAGTCCCTGCTGGCACCCTGTCAGTGCCATCCCGCTGGCACTGAGGTTGTCCCCCGGCTGACGTTATCCCAGGGTGTTCCTGACCTGCTAAACACAAACTGTGAGTGAAAGAGCACAGCCTGTGACTTCCCTTGGCTTGTCAGACTGGTCCTGGCAGCAGCCTGTACTCACAGAGTAAGAGTGTGGTTTAAAATTCAGGGCAGCCTTTAGTTGTACATTGCAGTGTATTCATTTCATGGCATAAACCCTTATGTATTTTAGCAACAGGAAAACTAGTACCAGGTAAGGATATTTAGCATTTCATCGATATGCATTTTAATATTTATGGAAATCATAACTGGTAATTTACACAACTGGTAGGTAATGGCAAATGGAGTTAATATTTCACAATACTTATTCTGTGATCCAAGTTGGAGACACACAGCAGAAGGTAGATAAAAGAGGGAGATCTGTGAAAAAATGAAACTGCTACAGACATTTCTCTTTAAGAAATAAGAATAAGAAAAATCTTATTCTCTTCTGCAAGGAGGTGGGGCACACAGAAATTGCCATCTCCTCAGCAGAGCTTGCAGTCAAACGTGAGCCCTTCAGCACAACCTCACGGGAATTCACAGCCGACACCTGAACGTGTCAGTGGGGCACCGGGGGGAAGGAGGGATCAGGGCTTTGAGAAACCACCTTCTCAGGATCATCCCTGGTGTTCTCTGTGTCTCTCTGTGTCCCAGCTTGCCTGTGCAGTCCCTGCCACCCCTGGAGTGGCCCCTGTCCAGCCAGTCTGGCTCGTACGAGCTGCGGATCGAGGTGCAGCCCAAGCCCCACCACCGCGCGCACTACGAGACCGAGGGCAGCCGCGGTGCCGTCAAGGCTCCCACCGGGGGCCACCCCGTGGTCCAGGTAAGGCCCTGGGGACCTCCCTGTAGGAAAAGGTGGGGCAAGTTCATCTCTGAAAGGCTTGCTGGGGGCTGACACTGAAAGAGGAGCACCCTGTGTGCTTTTGGATGTGTTTAAAGGGTCTGAGCTGAGCCGCGGTGAAGTGCAGGTGCAGGACTCAGGGGACGGTGGTTTGGATTGGCTTCTGAAAGATCAGAAATGTGGGACAATGTATTTGTTGCCTTGTCTGGGCTGTGTAAACCTCCTGTGATCCCCTGGTGACTGTCATGAGGTGCCTGGGAAGTCACTGCTGGAACAAGTGAGCAAAATTCAGGCTGCCAGTGGTGGAGAGAACAAATTCGTCCCTTTGCTGACCTGAGAGGTGACTGAGCTGAACCCTTGTTCTGTTTGGAGTGTGAACAGCTTTCCCTTCACCTTTTCTGGGCTCTGTAAACCTCCTGTGATCCCCTGGTGACTGTCATGAGGTGCCTGGGAAGTCACTGCTGAAACAAGTGAGCAAAATTCAGGCTGCCAGTGGTGGAGAGAACGAATTCGTGCCCTTGCTGACCTGAGAGATGACTGAGCTGAACCCTTCCTCTGTTTGGAGTGTGAACAGCTTTCCCTTCACCTTTCAAAGGGTGGTATGAAATACTGGCTGAGTAGCTGCAGTGTAGCCAAGTGGGGGCACATCAGTCATTTCCCTCATTTCCCCTGTTTTCAGCCCAGGTTTCCTGAAGGAAAGCCAAAGGCAGGCTGGGCTCAGGGCTGTGCTGTGTCAATGTGGAATGATGTGTGGGAGCTGAACAGGTCAGCCACAGCTCCAGCCCTCACTAAACAAAGCTGGGCTGCATCCCACAGATGTTCCTGACACACTCAGGGCTCGCAGGAACCAGGAAAACATTCACATTTATGCCTAATTTCGAGCATGTGATCAATACCACTAATTTCACTGGGTTGATTTGTGCTTAACTTCAAACATATGTTCAATATTCCCCCGCAGGCTCACCCCCTTTTAAAATCAAGCCATAAATTGTTAAATCAATGAATTTGTTTGCTTTGATGGAGCTGGACTTACATGTATGGAGTGGGTATTTGAGTAAAGGGTGCAGGGTAATATTAAACAGCAGTCACATTTGCCATACCTCAGTAATGGAGCTTTTTGGTTTGGGTCTGACAGGCTGGGAGCCTCCTGTGGTGTGTTTGAAGCTACCTAGATGCAGGAATGATCCCAATCAGCACTTGCTCCTTGCTCAGCTTGCTTGCAGCTGCAGTATCACTTACCTTCCCGAGGTATTCCCATCAACAGGGTCCTTATTGCCATGAAGGAGTTTCTTGTGACATGGGGAAATAGAATTTGTTTCCTTCCTGCAATCAATATCAATCAAAGAGGCATTTATATTTTCTGTTGAAGACAGGAACCAATATTGCTAGTTTTATCATAATTTGCCATCAAGCTTCGGGATCTAAAACTATAAATTCAAATGTCCACTTTAGTTCCCCGAGCAGATGTGCCTCTGCACAGCTGTGCCTGCATCTGGGGAAAACATGGACACTTTCTCTCTGAAGGTTTGTTGTAAAGCTGGGAGTATTTGTTCAATTTGTGTTCACTTGAACATAACCAGGTTCATATGGATGCCAAGCACTGAGATAGTTGCACCTGTATGGTTTATGACATCCCAGACTGGGGGAGGCTAGTAAAATCCAAAGTTTTCATGTCAGAAGTTATTTGGCTTCAAGGGATCTTTTTTTTTCCTCTCCTTCTTTCCCCTCAGTGAAGTTGAACTTTTGTGTTCTTGTCCGATGCAAAGAGAGTATTTTTCTAAAACACAATCTCTTTTGAAGGAAATCTAATTTTAAAAAGAGCCTTCAATTAACCCTCCACATGACTAATTACCCAGCTGAACCTGCTGGCGGAAGAGATCTTGGCTGCTTTTCACAGCAAGGTGTTGGCATGCAATATTTATTTTCTGCCAAGTGCATTTTGCATGCAGATTTCTTCTTTTGGGTGCTCTGAAGCTACAGACCAGCAGATCTCTCCAAGCCTTATCTTGTGGTTTATCTTTCTGATGCTGCTTCCTCTTCTTCACGTGTCAAGCCCCGAGAGTTTGTGCTCAGGGCTCTGCACCAGTTGTGCACTCCAGGCATGGCAGGAGCAGAGTCTGGAGCTGGAGCAGGTGGAGCGGGGCATGGGCTGTGCCAGGAGCAGGGGGAGAAGCCGTGCACACCATGGAATGTTCATGTTCCATCCTTGCAGGGCCATGGAGAAGCACATGGAGAAGCACAGGCTCCCAGCTCAGGTGTTGGAATCACTTTTGGGGGGAACCTACAGCTTGTGTTAACTGTGGAGACACTCAGGTTTTGGGGCTGTGAGTATCCCCTGGATGTTTAGGTGCTGAGAACAGCCAGGAGATCCTTTGGGGCAAGGGCAAAGCTGAAGTTTCCATGTTCCTTCCATCCTCCAGGTCCCCCTGGTCACTGAGACCACAGAGGAGGAGGAGGCACGTTTGGTTCCCAAATCTTTTTTTTCCCAAAGCTGCTTGTTTGTACCCAGCTGCTGCAGTCAAGGCTGTGGAAGGAAGAGCCTGTCCAGTAGGAAAGGCAGTGCTGAGAGCTTGTGGGTGTGATTGGGACAGAGGTGGCAGTGCAAACACAAACCTGGAGTGCAATGGCAGAGGTTCAGTCCGTGACCCAACGGTTTGCCTTGGTAAAACATCCAAATGCAGAGCAGGGCTGCAGAACCCCAGAGCTCAGGTGAGGGCAGGGGTAGGCACAGGGACCCCCAGCCCACCCACCCCTGGGTGCCAGGCTGCTCCTGCCTTCTCCTCTCCAGAGCAGGAAAGCTGTACAGAGAGAGGCTCCTGTTCAGCACAGCCAGCCCAGAGTTCCCCTGGGTTTTAACTTTTAAAATTGTGGTGACTTTCACTGCCTCTTTTTATTTTTCTTATTAAAAAGAAGCTGGAATGGCAGAGTTGTTAGTGGAGCTCACAGGAGCTGCTTTACAATAACAAACGTATGTTCCACTTTCCTTTTATATTTGAATTTTGCCGTCTGTGTTTTCTTGTGGTTTCGCAGTCAAAGGAGACATTGTTTCTTAGCCTGGGCTTCCCATGGGGCTCTGACTTTTAACTGTATGTGACTTCCAGCATTCAGCTAATTCATTGGTGTGTCAGTGAAACCAGAGCCTTTGATGGAAACTCAAAAGCAAATCACAGCTCGCTGGGGTGATTCGCACTCTCTCTCACACGTGGGGCCGGGCTGCAGCCGCTGCTCAAACCCCGGCCAGCCCTCCCAGGGGGGTTTGGTGCCCAGGGCACATCCCAGCAGCTGAGTTTGTCCTTTTCCCCACCTTCCCGAGGCCCCTGTGCAAGGCCAGGCTGGGCTGGACCCGGCTGGTGCTGCACAACATCTTTGTGCCGCTCTCTTTGTGGCCATCACTTCCCTGCTCTGGGGCTCGTGTGACAAACCACCTGCACCTTTCACACCTGATTTACCTGCAGGGCTACAGGCTTGTTTGCACAATGGGATTATTGTAGGGGCCTCTTGAGCTTTGAGCTCTCGGCGTGGATTTATTGACTGCTGTTCCGTGTGCAGGGATTGATGTGCAGTGGCCAAACCAGAGATTTTAGCTGCATCTGGGAAATTCTCTGCAGAACTAATATGCCATCAAATGCATATTATCAAATATCAAATGCATCAAACGTAAGGGTAGGTCAGCAGCCCTCATGCTGTGCTGCAAGCATGGCAGTAATTCTGAGGTAGAGGTGAATAAAAAGCTCTTCACTGAGACTTTTGAGCCTCATTCAATACCTTGGTTTTGATGGAGAGGATTTTTGGCAGAGGAAAGGGGAAGCAGCGTGTACCAGCTGCTTTGAGGGGGATGCCTGTGCTGTGCAGGTTTTGTGGCTTAGAAATACTCCAGGATGAGGCAGATGAAAGATTTAGTAATTCTTTCCTGTGTGTTCTCACTGCAGGACTGTGCATGGGGGGAGGGCAGTGTGCTGTAAAGCAAAGCTGGAATTTCTGGCTCTGTGTCCCAGGTGTGGGGGCATTTCCAGCACAGAACTCACCCATTCAGGGTGTGCTGGGGTATCTGCAGGAGGAGTTCACACAGGGTGAGCAGTGTCCTGTAAACTCACCCCAGAGCTCTCTGCTCATGGGCTTCCCTGCCCAGCTGAGCCTCCAGCTCTCCCTTGCTCTCTCAGGACTGATGTCTGTGCAGGTGGCAGTGCCCTGTGCCAGGGGAGGGCTCCCACCCGGGTCTCCTGTGTCATGGGGAGTGTCCTGCTCACCAGGCTCAGGGTGTTCAGGGTGTTCAGGACTCCTCCTGCCTGCTGCTGTTCAGGGAAGATTATCTGGGGTCTCTGGATGCTTCCAGCAGACCTGAGTTGTTCTCTCTAACCATCTCTCATGCTGTGGGTTTCAACACGAAAGAAACTGGGGAGGAGAGAAGTTCTTGAGGCTTGCTATTTTTTCTTTTTTTTTTCCACAAAAGTGCTTTTTGGCCAAGATATTTTCAAGATCTGGCTGACATTCAGTCCACTGTCCATGAGCCAAGGCCATGGTGGGTTCCTGGACCCCAAAGCCACCTTGCAGGAGGCCCAGCACTAAGCCCTGGCAGAGGGCTCAGCTCTGGGGGTTTGGTTCAGTGCAGTCAAATCGATCATTTTTGGGCTGGGATTCACCTCCAGGATGCTCCTGGTGCTGCCACATCTGTCACCGTGGTGTCAAGCTTTGTGCCACTCCTGGGTGGCACAGGGGGGAATGCTCCTGGGGAAGGATGAGCTGAGTGTGGCAGAGGAAGGTGAGGTTTTGGAGAAGCCCTGCTTTGCCACCCTCAGCTCCTCTGAGCAGGGCTGGGGCTGGTTCCACAGTGCCTCTGACAGCTGGCAAGGGACCAGCTCTGCTCTCTGCTGCCAGAGCCCCGTGCTGAGGAACTCCCCCAGTGTGATTGTGTCAAAATCATCACATTTTCACCCTCTGATTTCCAGTGAGTTCTGTCCTGCTGGGGAGGTTTAATTTTTGTCATGAGCGTGCATGGAAGTGCTTTAATGCCACAGTGGGTTTTCTTAGCCAGCTGTGAAAATGAGACCTCCAAATCCTCCTCCCTGCACACGTGCCCTGGACAGATGCATTTTCTTTAACACTGTCATCTGAGATAGTCAAAGCATCCTGAAAACAGGATCAGCCCTTGAGAGGGGCAGGGAAACTGCAGCCCAGAGAGGAAACAACTTGCTTACCCTGCAAGTGAGGTCAGTCAGGAGCAAACCCTCCCCTCTGCTTTCCCCCAAGAGCTGCTGTCTCTGTCCCAGACCTGTGTTAAACCCCTGTGAAAGCAGAAATCCCAGCAGGACACTGGGAGTCTGGTTATTTACTGTAAGGACCAGCAGAGCAAGTGAGATTCAGCCCTTGGAATTTTGACTAAACTGTCACCAAATTAAGAAACGCTTAAAACTGAGTATCATAAAAAAATCAGAGTTTAGCAGAATCAGATGTTCAAAGGATTGTGTTCAGAGGCCTTTGTAGACAGCCTTGGTGAGGAGCAAAAGGAACTAAGGCAAAGATTTCCTTCTGGTTTGCATTCTTTTGCAGTGTCCCAAGTACATTAAATTGAACAAAACCATGTGAGAGTAACTCGGCTTTGTTGCTCAATGTCAGCTCTAAGTGGAGCCGGCAGAGGAGCTGCCACATGATACAGTGGCTGGACGAGGTCTTTGTTGAATTCCTGACAGTTATTGATATGCCACTCTCCCTGAGACAATGCACTGACATTTTCCATCTCGGTGCGAGTATTGTTGAGCAAAGACCTCCCCCAAAAAAATCATTTCAATCAGCGGGTACTAACGATGGGGATTAATGATAAATCCAAGGCTGGAGCTGCTTGCAGCGGGAAGGGGGGATAGAAACGGGGCTGTTGGCTCAGAACATCCTCTCGGAGGGTGTGGAGGGCGCGGGGAGCAGCGCTGGGGCGGTGCGGGGTGGCCGGCGGTGTCGCGCCGCTGGCGGGGTTTGGAGAAGCGGAGCCGGGGCAGCGCAGCCGAGCAGCCCCGCTTATCTCCGCCAGAGCAGCAGGAAGGGCAGCCGCGGGAGGAAGCGATTTCTCACCGCTTTGTGCTCGTTTCTCATTAAATGCTGCTCGCCCGGGCTCTGTTTTCCCGCTTGGGACGGTCGGTGTGAATCAGCCGTGCTGAGCACACGCATGCACACCCCGAGAGATCCCGGGGATACAGGCAGGGATGGACAGTCACGGAGCACAGCCCGTGTTACCCCGAGCTCACAGAGCCGAGCACATCCAATCCCCACGCCTGGAGAATCGATTCTCCACATTTACACTTCTCCTCCTGGCCGCGGCTCGCGTTGTCTAGGCAGGAAAGGTGCTGTAAAGATGCGGCTTTGTCCATCTCAGGGAGAAAGACCTAAATGCCCCCCAGGCAGAGCTCCGTTGGGGTGAACGGGAAATAAATTACTCCCTTTCACTCTCTAGAGCAGTCGGCCTCACCCAGGGCTCCCCAAAGCCACCAGTAAGGTTTGCAGATCCTGCTGCTTTTGTGCTGCAAAGCCCAGCACTGCACGGAGGCTTTTGATGTGCAACAGCCAAACCAGAAATCCCCAAGAAAATTTGGCTCTGCCACCCAGCAGTGAAAAGGCAAAGCTCACGATGCTGCTGGGAACTGAGATGCTGCAGCTGCTGAGTGCTGCCTGAAGTGCCAGTTTGGGGTGTCTGCAGGATGGGGTCAGCATTCCCTGTCAGCATTCCCTGCAGCAGGGCACAGGGCACAGCCACCACGGCTTTCTCACTGGGCTTTGGCTGCTCATCCCCTGCAGGACCTGGGAAATCACTGCCCCTCTCTGGCCTGGCTTCTGGGTAAGAATGAAAAAGTTATCTTAATAATTTCCTGTGGATCTCTCTTTTTTTCCTGTTAATAATGTAATTCTACATAAATTATAACAATATTTAAATTCAAGAAAGCGTATCCCAGATTGAAAGATCTAAATTTCCAAATTGCACTGAATTCCCCCTGTATAGATATGGTGTATCTACAGGTGATCACCTACAGAATCTTTAAAGAATTTGCCTTGCTTTCTGCCTCTGCTGTCAATTTATCCCTTGATTTGAGCATAGTTAAGCAGTGTTGCAGCCTTCCCCTGTGCAGAGCTTTGCTCTTTGTGCAGCACGGCAAAGGTGACCCTGTGTTTTACATGCCCTCAGTCAGGGGCACTGCCAGCACTGGGCTTGGGTCATCTCAGCACTGGGCAGGGAATGGTTTAGAAGGGAATTAACAACTCTGGCTTGAAGTGCTGTGTATTTGGAGCTGGGGTCTCAGTTTGTGAGGAGACCTGAGTTTTGGAACAGAGCAGGAGGAGAGAAGTGTTTCATGTGCCTGATGTGTGCTCCCAGTGCTGTACTCCCAGGGCTGGTGTTGGGTGTGTAAATGAACAAATTCAGCAGCTAAGGGCACATCTGCTCATTTTGTGCATGCAGAATTACACAGGTGTCTTCCTCAAGTGACCTCAAATCCCCCCCTTTCCCAAATCTGACTGGTATTGATCCATGCATGAAGTGCAGAATGAATTTGATTTCTGCAGAGGTGAGATGATGCTTTTAATCGTGCCACACATTTATATTTTGTTTAGAAACCCAATCATGGCAGCAAAGCAAACAAGAAAAGTCTCCTTGTTTTCTGAATGATGTTATTTGTTTATCTGCCAAAGTGCTTTGCATTTCCTCGGGTCACAGACCAGCCCATGTCTGGCTGTGTTAATATTGTAAGAGTTAGGCAAAAGCAAAGTTTAAGAAAAATCTTTCAACTGAAAGAAATAGGATCTTAAAGTCCCAAAATAGAGTATGGAAAGGTACACATCATGTCTGGCTTCTCTTTCCCCTTGTGGCAAATGTGACTCAAAGGAGTTGGGTTTTTTCCAGCTCGATCTGTATACAGTTTGGGGGAGTTTTATTGTGAGTAGGTCACCTTATAATACACAAAAATATTTCCTCCCAGAGTTCTGCGTTCATAAATCTTTCTTGATCCTCGCTCCCTTGAAACTGAAATCCAGATGATTTAGTTTTCTTCATGGAGAGGAGAGTGAGAAGGAGGGAAGGCACACCTTGGTGTGGGGCTGGTGCTCCCCTGGGAGGGCTTGGAGGGAGCAGCTCTGGTGAGCAGAACAACAACACTGAAACACAGAGATTTTAGAGCAGCTTGGTTGTTGCTAAGGGAGGAAAAAAATTAATTTCAGACTTAGTATTTTAAAAAGCATTTTAAATCTTCACTTCTCAAAGTTTGTTTATGGGTCAAATTTATTCCTCCTTTGCTTCTCCAAAGAAAAATTTGATGCTTTGGTTAAATATTAAAGCAGCTGCCTGGCATAGTTGAGGTGAGTGTGCAGTGACAATCTTTAACAGTTCAGTTTTAAGAAGAGACATATCTCTGAGGCATAGCTTTGGTGTGTTCTTTCATTCTAGCTCACAGTGAATTTTCTCTGTAAAAAAGCAGCACAAATACTCTGTCGCTGCTGAGCAGGGTGAGCATCACTGTTCCCTGGTGCAGGTAAAGAGAGAGCTTGTGTGACATGACCAAAGCTGTGCTGAATTGCTGGTGAAGATGAGTGTAAAACTCTGATTTTAAAGCTCCTGGAGTGTTTCTGTGAGCTGTTCATTCATAGCAAGTGAAAGGTAGATGGAAATGCTTATGGTAAATGATCACCTATATTAGCCCTGAAAATGTAATCAGTTAGCTCAAGGACAAACCCTTTTAAATGGGGACAATTGACTATTTTATGTATATTTTTTTCTCTTTGTATTTGCATTTTATAATGCTGTTGTGATTTTACAATGATGTCATCCCACAGCATTGCCATAATACCATCAATTACAAAAAAACCCATCATTTTCTTCCACTGACCAAACAACTGATTTAAAATCTGGTTCTGTGGAGGACCAGGAGGCCTTTTACTGTGTGTTTTATGCCCCTGGGCCAGCAGATAATACAGACATTGCCATAAGAACAGGGAATCAGTTCCTCTCTTCTTTAAGTCTGTATGCATTTATACAACACACATCCACAGACATGCACATTATTGGACAACCATGAGCAGTTTTGTCTTGGGAACTCATCCTGTACATGAGCAAACACCACTTAAAATTACTTTTAAAGATGGCCAGCATTAAACCCTTTGCATGTGGCCAATTCTGTTACAGCTGCTACTGACTGTGCTCACTGGGGGCAGATTTTCTTTTGTAATTTATTATCTGTTTTCCTCCCTTTCAGTCTCCCACCCATAACTCTGGGATTTTGTCCTGCCAGGACAGAGGGGAGAGCAAAAGCTGCTTTGCTGTCCCTGTAATAACCCCTCCTGTGCAAAGGATCCTCTCGTTGCTGTAGCTGGATCCACACAGAATTACCCTGTCAGGCAGGACAATAAACACACTCAGTACTCAAAAACTGCTCTTCCCCCTCACCCCTTGTGAAGACAGGATGGCTTTTGGTGGTGCACTGGCTCTGCACTGAAGGCCAGGAAATGTTGGATTTTGGAAGTCCCATACTTAGGGTGGGTTTCTGTGTGGCTCCCAGGGGATCTGGGCTGTGGATCAGCAGGGGCTGGTTCCTCCAGCAGTGCCTGTTCCCAGCAGATCTGTCATTTTGGCCTTATTGCCTTTCATCTCCCACATTCTTTGTCCATTAATCAATGTGCCCATGTCTGCTGCTGTATTTATCACCTTCCTGGCCATGCTGTGTCTCCAGTACCAACCCTGGCACTCCAAGCCTGGCTCCCAGAGCCAGCTGGAGGTTTGCACAGATCCTCCTGCCCCATTCCTTCTTCTCCATCTCCAGCTGAAGGTTTTTACAGACCCTCCTGCCCCATTCCCTCCTCCCCATCACCAAAACGCTGGTGCCAGTGAGGTGTGGGAGGTGTCTGGGCTGTGCCTGGGCTGGGCTCTGCAATTTGCTCTTGCACAAGCCCTGCCTAGGGCCTGGTGCCTTCAATGGAGCTATTCATGGGGCTGTTCATGCCAGGGCAGGCTGCTCACCCAGGGCCGTGGCTGGAGGGGTCTCTGGGGCACAGCCCCTGTCTTTGTGTGCCTCCAAAGTATGTGCTGGATGAGGAGTGATGGCTCTGCAGAGTGAGTGTCGCCTTACATTTGCCATTACTGCAGGAAGGCTGCCAGCCCTGCATTGATGCTGCATGTGGTCCCCTTCCAGGGGGGAATTAATCCTTCTGTGCAAGGATACCTCCTGCTGACTGGTGAAAAGAAAAAAAAAAAAGGGAAAAAAACCCTCTGGTTTGGCCATGAATACCATTAGCTTAATCTTCCTTTTCTCTGATCTTCCAGTACTATTTGCTTTGTATGGCTTCATCAAGGTTTTGTGTGTGGACAGAGTAATTGAAAACAAATTTAGCATGTCTCAGACCATAAAGTTCCCTTTCAGCTCCATGCCTGGCTATGCGGTAGATAAATGTCTGGTTCTCATTTTTGGTTATGTGAGAAATTTAGAATGGTTTGATTTGTAATTTTGGACGTTAATAAAGAAGGAGAAATTTCCTTGTCTCCTGGTCTATGGAGGCATTCTGGTTTCCTTGCACCAAATGGCATTTATAAAAAAAAACCAAAACCAGACAGAAGAGTCTGTGTCCTTGAGGCCTAGAAACCCCAGGCTCTAAGGTGAACTAAGACATCCTTGTGTTGTTCAGTCCCAGACCCAAAGTGCCATCTTTACCTGTACAGGTGGTGTTTTAGTGTAGGGCAAGAGGAATGGTTGAAGGTGAACCAATGTTGGAATTCTGGAAACTTAGATTTTGGGATTTTGGTATATAGTAATGTGTGTGAGTCAAGATGAAGGATTTGAGGCATTGTCTGGGTCCTTCTTCTTCACATTCTTCTTCCTTCTTCTCCATGGGTTTGGGTGGTTTTCTGTAATTGAGTGGAAAAGGTCTGCACTGTGGGGCTTGGATGGTCATTATTGGGTCAGAAATATAAATAATATAGGTATATATAATAATATACCCAATATAAATAATACTTATATAAATAATAAATACCCTATATAAATAATATAGGTATATATAATAATATACCCAATACTTTGTTATTGGGTAATTAGCACTGAAATAATCTTGGAAAGAGTCAGAGGGTCTCTATTTTACCTCATTTCTCTAACTTGCTAGTTAGAGCTCAGGGCTGGTGAGTCTGTAAATAGATAAGAAATAATAAACATCCAAGTCTGATCTCAAAACCTGCATTTCCTGTGTATTAATCCCAACCTTGGCAAGGAAAAAAGGAAGCCAGAACCTTCACAAACCAACAACTGTGGGAAGGATGAGTTTCTTAGAGCAGCAGCTGACAGAACGAGAGGACACAGCCTTAAGCTGCATCAGGGGAAATATAGGTTGGATATTAGGAAGAAGTTTTTCACTGGAAGAGTGATTAAATACTGGAATGGTCTGCCCGGGGAGGTGGTGGAGTCACCATCCCTGGATGTGTTTAAAAAGAGACTGGATGTGGCACTTGATACCATGATCTGGTTGAGGTGTCAGGGCTGGGTTGGACTCGATGATCTTGGAGGTCTCTTCCAACCTCCACATTCTGTGATTCTGTGAATGCCATATACCTCCATTTATCTCCACATATCTGCAAACCCCCTGGGTTTCCTGAAGGCAGTGGGAGGCAGAGGGATGTCAGTGTGTGACAGCAGATTTTTCATGTCTCCCCAGCTGCACGGGTACATGGAGAACAAACCCCTGGGGCTGCAGATCTTCATCGGCACGGCGGACGAGCGCATCCTGAAGCCCCACGCCTTCTACCAGGTGCACCGCATCACGGGCAAGACCGTCACCACCACCAGCTACGAGAAGATCATCGGCAACACCAAAGTGCTGGAGATCCCCCTGGAGCCCAAGAACAACATGAAGGCGACGTAAGTAGATTTCTTTTTGTTAGAAAAGCAAAGTCGAGGCGTGTCGCTCGACGGACACGAAAGAAGCACAGGGGTCTGTCAACAGATTCTGGATGCTCTGTGTTTTGGGGGCATCTGATGACTTCCTCATCTTCATAGGCTTTCAGTGACCATCTTGTACCCTTTTTTTTTTTTTCCTTTATTAGTTGAGGTTATGCTTAAATTGTGCAATTTAATTTAAAATTAAATGAATTAAAATGAATTTTAATTTAAAATTCATCATCTCCACAGTCAGGATGGGTTTGCAGTGCACTCAGGAAGAAAAGATTGGAATTCTCAAGTCCTTGTGCTGCAGGGACACAGTGAGGAACAGGGGCAGCAGGCAGAGGAAAGGTGTGGGATGCATTTTGCAACATTTAATGGAATACAAAACATCTCTTCTGAACTCAGCCAAGTGCTCTGGCCGTGAAATCTCCTCTTGCAGTAGGTTAACAGAAAAGCAAGTACAGGCACATCTTGTCTGTATTACTCCTTCCAGTTTTATGGAGGCAGAGAGATGAAGTGGGCACCAGCCTGAAAACTTCAGGCTTGAATGTGTGCCAGGCATGAGAGTGATTGCTCTGCAGAGGGAAGAGCTGTATCTCCATCCTTCACAGGATCCTGACAAAATTGGCAGAGCAGTTACGTTTTTAAGCCCCCCTACTTCATCACAAAATCCACATTCTTTCTTCATATTTTTTTGGAAAATATACCTCATTCCTAATGAGAAACCCTGGAATAATAAACCCCTGCACATAGGCAAGGGCAAGGACCAGTGTGGGTTAGGAAGCAGCCTGGGGCTTATACCTCCCCAGATGTGATTTTAATTCATATCACAAGAGAAATGATGTGTTTTTAGAACAGATATCAAAATGGGCTGGCAGTGCCTGTTTAATAGCAGTGCTCACTGCCTGCTCTGAGAGCTATTGCTGAGCTTGACAAATAATTGTCACATTTTCCTAACAACAGGCCTGGTTATACTGGAGTTTGGAGAAACCAACCTGCACTTACACCAAATATTAAGTTGCAGTGCTGATTTAAGCAATCCTAATCCTTCCATTTCTGCTCAGCCCTCCAATCCGTAGTCATTGTCCAAAATCTATATAAATCGAAGTTGAGAAATAAGCATCCTCTTTTTTGCCCTGACTACTGCCTGCATGTATGTCATTGATTTTGTGTTCTATAGTGACAGTCATTTTCAGCCTTCTGAATGTTGAAGTCTGTGTTGTTGTGGTGTAAAACAGCATCACCTGTGTAAAACACAGATGGTGCCCCATGTGTGGGGGTCTTTGGGGGTCTTTACTGTTGCTAGATGGACACAAAAAGAAGGACACTCTTGCAGTCAGTTCAGAGCAAAAAAGAGGGACGTTTATTTTGGGACTTGGATTTATATAGTTTTTGGAGTTTGATCAGGGATTAGACAATGAGGTTGACACCTCTCCAACCCCACTGGTCAAACTAGAAGTCCATCAGTTGTCATTCCTCCAGAGAGGTACGTAAACATCAAGAATAGTTTCCAAAACAAGAAGGACAGTTGCCGTAACATCTCTTGAAATTCTTGTGAGAAACTCCAGTACAAAAATGCAAACATCAAAAGGCTGAAAAAGATCAGGGTGACTTCACCCCGCTGTGAGCAGAGGTGCTGAGGGCTCTGTGTGTGTGCTGTGCGTTGCAGCATCGACTGCGCCGGGATCCTGAAGCTGCGCAACGCCGACATCGAGCTGCGCAAGGGCGAGACCGACATCGGCCGCAAGAACACGCGCGTGCGCCTCGTCTTCCGCGTGCACATCCCCGAGCCCAGCGGCAGGGTCGTGTCCCTGCAGGCCGCCTCCAACCCCATCGAGTGCTGTGAGTATCCCCCCGGAGTAACGTGCAACAGTGTGTCGTTTTCGGAGTGTAGTTAAGGCTTTTCTAGATCCCAGTCAGCTTCTCCAGTGGAGAAACTGCTTGAGAAGGATTCAGGCAGCAATTCAGGCTCACACATCCACACACGTTACAAGGCTGGCTCAGCAGAGGGGCAGAAGGCTCCCAGCCCCAGATCAGTTTCCAGCAAGTGTTTATTCCAGTGCTGAAGGTGAATCTGGAGCCAAAGAGAGAGAACATGTGGTTTTTCTCAGTTATACAGGGTCTCAGGTGTGTGGGTGGCACAGGGGACAAGTGAGCACAGGGAAGAGAGGAACAGGACACCAAGCCCCAGAGGCAGTGGGGAAACAGGGAAAGGGGATGCCATGGGGTGGGTGATGGACTTGCCAAACCCAGAGAGAAGA